>PVJC01036537.1:0-17675 GCA_004026665.1 Murina feae | reverse complement strand
ACCCCCCAGTGCACGAACCCTGAGGGGGCTGTGGCCAGCCTGAAAACAGCCCTCAGCCCCTCACCCAGGCTGGCCATGCATGCCAGCAGGTGGACATCCCCCCCGAGGGGTCCCAGACTGTGAGAGGGCACAGGCCAGGATGAGGGACCCCCTCCTCCCCTCGCCGAGTGCACAAATTTTTGTGCACCGGGCCCCTAGTTAAATATATATTTAGAAAATAAAATCATCCCATATCTTTCATCCATATGATCCTCTCAACATTACCCAAAGAAATACACTTTAAATAGATTGGTGCTCATTTTCTAGATGTGTAAGGTTGGTGTTTACCTATCTTAAAATATTTCCAAGTCTTATATACATATACATATATACACATGTATATACACACATATGTGTGTGTGCATGTGTATATGAATATATAGATTTTTCAATCATATCAATGATTTTATGCAAATTGGATTTTTACTCATTGTGACATCTCTGAATATTTCTTTGGGCAATGTGGTTTGACCTCTGTGCAGACATATACTGGAGAAACATTTTGCTTTTTATTTACTAGGGGCCCGGTGCACAAAAATTTGTGCACTCGGCAAGGGGAGGAGGGGGTCCCTCATCCTGGCCTGTGCCCTCTCACAGTCTGGGACCCCTCGGGGGGGATGTCCACCTGCTGGCGTGCCTGGCCAGCCTGGGTGAGGGGTTGATGGCTGTTTGCAGGCTGACCAAGCCCCCTAGTGGCAACCCTCACCCCATTGGGGTGTGACCAGCCTGGGTGACGGGCTAAGGGACATTTTCAGGGGCACTTACTGCTGCATGAATTGCAGGTGTTGAGTCTTCAGAACACCAGACCCTTTACAGCTTTCCTGGAATCAAATACATTTGAGACCAAGTCACTGATAAAGCCTCCCTTATAATACCCCCAATGATGTTAGATCCTTTTTTCTCATTTTGCAGGGCTTTATTAAGTGGTGTCCATAAATGTTAATGGTAGTTGGTAGAACTAACTCCTAGCCATCCTGAAAAAGGAAGAGGAAGTCAGCAGTATAGACCAGGGAGGTGGTCTTGGATGATTAGGGGAAAGGATGGGCCCAGGAGGTGGTGAAGGTCAGAGATCAGGAATAAAAGGATCCTGGAAATTCCATGGCAAGATTACAGTGGGCATCTGCATCATGAGGTCCTGAAAATCTCTACTGTTATATTCAGTTTTGCCTGTGTGTGCATGTATGTATGTTTGTGTAGAAAAAATTTTCCAGAGATCACGTTGATGTCATTTTCAGTTCATATCCCCCCAAATGGATAATAGTCTGATACAAACATGTAATCTAGGCAGGACTCAAAGGGCTTGAGGGCAGGTGTGGAGGTCGTCAAGTTAGTAAGAGAAGATGATGAACGAAGGCACTTACCAGCCATAACAACTCTGGGAAACCATCCTTGATGGTACTGTCCAATCCATTAATAGAAAGGAGTCATGGTTCAGGGTTGTGAAGCCTCTCTCTAGCTCTCCTTCCTCTTCCTCTTTATCTTCCTCTTTAGGTAGTTTCCACCTAAACAGCTCTGACTCCCTTCTCCAGTGCCACAACTAGCAGCATTTACAGCCCAGGCTCCAAGTTCCTTGCCTCTCCCTGTCTCCCTTCCTTTCTCCAAATCCCCAGTGAACACTAGAGAGAAGGAATGGGATGGGAGCCTAGGACTCTGCTACCTCGCTGGGGTCCACCATCCTTCCAGGACCAGACACTCCCCAGAACACTGGGACAGGAAGGTGAGAGATGGAGGACTAAAGTGACAGAGTGGGGAAGGGAGAGGGATAAAGACAGAAAGGAAGCGAAAATAGCGGGGATTGTGGAGACCTAGGAGTGTAGAGATAAGGAAGAAAGAGAAAGCAAAGCAAAAGGAAGGGAAAGAAGCTGTCAGGGAAGAAGAGAGAAGAATGGGGACATGGCTCCCCTGCAGCAGCCCTTTCCTTCATCCGCCCCTGGCTGGCCCTGGATCTCCAGTTAGGAATGGAAAACATGCACCTGTTGGCCTGAGGCCCATAGGAAGCCAGTTGAGCCTTGTCACACATGGGAGCTCAGTCTGAACTAAGCAGGGCAAACACACCAGCCACAGGATCAGGAGACCTTGCCAGAAGGAGTAAAGCATCAGGTCCCAGCTGAGCTTGGGGTATGGTGTCTGTGATCCCCTCTTATAATCACTGCCTTCTCACCTCATGGCCCCTTTGCATCTGTGCCTGTCTTAGCTGATTCCTTGCCTCAGAAATTCTATTCATGTTAGGCTACTCAGGGTTCCTTTGAAGGGACAGGCATTTGAAATTAATGGAAGGATGGGCAGTGCCCCTGAGAAGACTGTCCTTCTGTCTGCTCAAACGACTCTGCTCTCTGCCTTCCACAGTTGCCTCCAGAGGCTCTCTGCTCACTGGTGGTGGCTCACTTCTGGCCTCTTAACTCGGGGAAACCTTTTTTTTTCTAATGATGGCCCAGCTCGTGGCAGTGGGTCAGAGGAACAGATGTCATCATGGCAGCCACCCTTTTGATGTATGGGAAACAGTGCTCTTCTCAGGGAAGGAGAAGGAAGCTCCTCTCAGCAGCCAGTAGGAAGGCTTTCTCAGCATGAGGCCCTGGGGTCTTTTTGGTGCAGGGCATCACATCTGACTCAAGGCTGGACCCTCCTGGTCTTGATGCTTCTGGAGCACACTCTTGGGAGGGCATGTTAGAGAAAGCTAGGTGCAAAGGAGTGGGGAACTTACCTCAGACCAGGAGAACAGGTGAGAAGGTCAGAAGAAGGAAACTACTCACTGGTAAGGGAAACAGAGAGAGGAGAGGGTGAGGTCTGTGGCCCTTCCAGAGGACAAGGGTTGTAGCTTCTTGCACACAAGCATTCTCAGAGGTAGTCCAGTCTCTCATGGGGCAAAGGTTCCCAGGAAGAGTGACAGTGGTTATCACCAACCTTAGGTAGGCTGATCTGGGAAGGTGTCGCACAGCTCTTTGAGCTTCATGCCTTTGATATTCTCCCACTCCCAAGCTGAATTCATCTGATAAATAGGAAAAAGATACCAGAAAAAGAGTCCAGGGAATGAGAGAAATCCAGGCCACTGCACTCACAGCTCCTTCTCTCTCCCACTGGCATCGTTGTTTACCTCCTGCCACCACTCTGATGCCACTATACCCCACACTCAACCCAACTTTTATTTGGCTCCTTCTCATCTCATTTTTGAAAGATTTGGGATGTTCGTTGTGGGTACCATCTGTATAATGTCAGACAGGCCATGCAGCTGGTACAGTTTGTTTTTGCATATGTTCAAGTACAATAGTTTTGGGGAAGATGAGTTAGAGTGATGGTTACTATCTAAGAGCTTGGAAACAAATCTTCCCTCCATTCCATCTGTTCCACCCTCTACCATAACACCAGGACTAGGTCTAATGCCCCACCTCAGGAATAGTCTCTTCAATGATCTGCAGGGTGGCAGCCATACAATTTCTTCTGTTCAGAATTATATCAACGTCATGGTGCACCAAGTCTTCAGGAAGCCATGACTCAGAAATCAGAAGGTTGTGAGGGATCTAAGAACAGTGCCAAGCCCTCTTTGATTACCATTGCTAAGTCCCAGGCAGAACCCTCTGCCTTCACCTGCCCTAAAATTACTGTTGTCCGTTGTACCTGAGTCAAAGCAAAGCTTATGAAGATCAAGACCTTTCTGGGACACATCATGTTGTTTGCTCATGGCCAGCTGGTGGGGGAGAGAGAGAGAGAGAGAGAGAGAGAGAGAGAGAGAGAGAGAGAGAAAGCAAGCAAGCGAGCGCTCTGAGGCTGTGTTGTAAACGGGGAAGTCAGAGGCTGGAGGAGGAGCAGGTGGGTCTGAATGTGGGCACACATATACCTTGAGTCTACATTACCATTAGCTGCTCCATTTCTTCTGGCTCCAACTTATCCTGAACAGATTAGTATACAGTAGAAGTATTGACAAAGACAGGCATCTGTAGGAACAAAAGTTGGGTTAGCACCAGGAACTCCAGTACTGTAGAAGGTGACCAGCTCTGCCTGTCCTCCTGTCCCAGGACTAAGGACAGATAAAGACCTCAACACACACCTTTTGGTTCTCTTGATCATAAATATTGTAGCTGATATCCTTCAATGCCGAGGCAGTGTGAGCATCCTGGACAAAGAACCAGACCCTGTTTTTCACATGGTGAAAATACAGGGGTTGAAGCAACAGCAATAATGTCAGAGGCTAATGACCTCATCTGAGGCAGGTCTCTCCACCCATCATCAAGCTTCACCACCTTTTCTTACATTCACTGGAGTGAAGGGAACACTGCAATGGCTCTGGGTTGAATTTATCAACTACTAGTATGTCCATCATACTTTCTTCCATAGGAAACCTAAGAATGAAAAGAAGAGCTAGAGAGAAGAGACAATATAGAATTAAGGATGGACAACAGACATACTTTGTTCTTTTCCAAACTTATGAAATTTAAAGGGCTTCTAAAGAAGGGATCAATGGCATGATTTATTATCTTTGTTCTTTTTAAAATTAAATTTATTGGGGTGACATTGGTCAGCAAGAACGTATCGGTTTCAGGTGTGGGTTTCATTACAAGATCTGAAAATGGCACCATGTGGCTACCACCCAAAGTCATCTTCTCCTATCACCATATATTAGGACTCCCTTCTCCTCCCACCCCCTTACCTCTGGCAATCACTACACTGCTGTTTGTGTTCACTGAGTGGCCAGATTATTATGACCAGCTGATGTTTGTAGGCAAATTAGCCATACACTGCATCATATGGGATATGGAAACCTAAGGCCTGTTCGAACACCTTTGCTGTCTGCAGTTACCAAGTTAAAACGTCTCCAATTAGCACAGGAACACAAGGATTGGACAGTCAAACATTGGAAAAAAGTCATGTGGTCCGATGAATCACGTTTCCAGTTGCATCATGCAGATGGCAGAGTGAAAATTTGGCGGAAACAGCATGAAAGCATGCACCCCACATGCATGAGTACCACCCTTCAAGCTGGTGCGGGCAGTGTTATGGTTTGGGGCATGTTTTCCCGGCATGATTTGGGCCCTTTAATTCATGTGGAACAATGTCTGAATAGCACAACATTCCTAAGTATCATTGCTGATCAAGTTCATCCTACCATGTTGATGGTATCCCAATGGAGATGGCTTCTTCCAACAAGACAATGCGCCATACCACAGTGCTCACATTGTGCAGGAGTGGTTTCAAGAACATGAGGGAGACTTTACCTTGCTTAGGTGGCCCCCACAATCACCAGATCTCAATCCAATTGAGCATTTGTGGGACGAAGTTAAAAGAGCCATCAAGCAGCTGGTTCCACAACCATCAAATATCACATCATCTCACTTATAAGTGGAATATAAATAACAAAATAAACTGACAAACAAAATAGGTCCAGAGGTATGGATGCATGGAACAGAATAACAGACCTTATTCGCGGCACTTAGAGGGGAGGGAACAGGAAGAGATTAACCAAAGAAGATATAGGCATATATGCATAACCCATGGACACAGACAATATATGAAAAGATCCTCAATGTCATTAATCATCAGAAAATTGCAAATTAAAACCACAAGGAGATATTACCTCAGACCTATCAGAATGGCTATCATCAATAAATCAACAAACAAGAAGTGTTTGCCAGGATATGCAGAAAAGGGAACTATTGTGCACTGTTGGTGGGAATGCAGATGGTGCAGCCACTGTGAAAGCCATATGACATTACCTCAAAAAATAAAAAAATGGGTCCAGACTGATGTGGCTCAGTTGGTTTGGTATTGTCCTGTGGACTAAGAGGTTGCCAGTTCTATTCCAGGTAAGGCACATGCCCAGGTTACAGGCACTGGGGCAGGGGTGAGGGAGGGGCTTGTGGGAGGCAGCTAATAGACGTTTCACTCTCATATTGATGTTTCACTCTCTCTATATAAAATATCAGTAAACTATTGAGGGGGTGTTAAGAGATCAACTGAAGGACTTGTATGCATGCATATAAACATAATCAATGGACACAAGACACTGGGGGGTAGGGGAGGCCGGGGGAAGGTCAAGGGGAAAAAATGGAGACTATGTAATACTCTTTGTAATACTTTAAGCAATAAAACAAAATTAAAAAAAATAAACTATTTTTAAAAATTAAAAATGGAACTACCTTATGACCCAGTGATTCCACTTCTGGAAATTTATCCAAAGAAACCTGAAACATTAATTCAAAAGACTATGTGCACTCTTATGATCATAGCAGCATTATTTACAATAACAAAGATTTGGGAGCAGCCTAAGTGTCCATTAGTATATGAGTAGAAAAGAAAGCTGTGGTACATCTACATAATGGAATACTACTCAGTCATAAAAAAGAAGAAAATCTTACCTACCCTTTGCTATAGCATGGATTGAACTGGAGAGTATTATGCTAAGTGAAATAAGCCAGTCAGATAAAGACAAATATCATATGATTTCATCATATGTAGAATCTAATGAACAAAATGAAGTAACAAGCAAAATAGAACCAAAGTCGTAGATAGAAAGCTGGCTGTCAGGTGAAGAGCTGGGTTGGAGAGTGGATGGAAGGATTGAGCAAAAAAGAAAAAAAAAGAGAAAAAACTCATGGACATGGGCAACAGTGTGGTGACTGCCAGGGTAAGGGAGGTGGAGGAAGGTACAGGGGGAGATAAATGATGATGGAAGAAGACTTGACTTGAGGTGGTGAACATAGAATACTGTGTACAGACGATGTGTTGTGCAATTTCACCTGAATCCTGTATAATTTTTTAAACCAGTGTCACCCCAATAAATTTAATAAAAATGGGAAAAAATTAAATGGACAATTTTCTCCAGCTGGAGAAGTAGAAGTTAAATAAATTCTAAGTGTTAGAGAGATTTGAAATAAGAGTTGTTCACTCTTGCTGGGATTGAGGGGGCCACATGTAGTTGCTGAGAGCAGTCCCTGGCTGACAGCTAGTAAGAAAACCTGGGTCTTGGTAATATATCCCCACAGAATTGCATTCTGCCAATAACAAAAATGCGCTTGGAGCAATTCCCTAGTTTTACCACCAGATGGGGACACAAAAAGCCAACACCTTGATTTTCTGAGCAGAAAACCCAGTCATTCTGTTCCTGATTTCTGTTCGATAGAAACTGAGATAATACATTTTTTTGTATATGCCTCTAAGTTTGTGTTAATTTGTTACACAGCTATAGAAAACAAATATAGATTTTACTTTATTTACTGATAGGGAAATACGCCCAAATATATTGTTAGGTTAAAAAAAAAGAAAGCAAATCTCAGAAAAGTATATACAGGGGTGGGCAAAAGTAAGTTTATAGTTTTTCGTATCAAAAATAATACAATAATTAATAAATAATAATACAAGAATAAACTTTGTGTTTTGTATATCCCAAACTGTAAACCTACCTTTGCTGGTCCCTGTATGGTTCAATTAAAATATATGCATATGTAAAGTATGTGTTATTTTTAGTAACATATTTTTATAGAGCAAACAGTTTTTGTTATGTGTTTAAGATTTAGGAAAGACAGTAGAATCACTTTTATTTCTACAATATAAGAGAGTTTTATCTTAAACCATGTTTATTAATATTATCTACAAAACCCAAGTTTTAGCAGTATTTGAACACAAAGTTTTCTTTAATAAAATCTTACTAAACTTAACAAAGGGTTGTTTTACATTTGCTGATAGAATTTTTAAAACAACGATAATTTTCCCACTAATCTTTTGTGACCCATGTTATATTACAATGTTTCTAATGTCTTAAAGTATTTGAAATAAAAAGACAATCTTTTATTTTAAAGTATTTGAAATAAAAAAGACAAATAATCTTTATGATCATGAAATTGTTACAACTTTTACCATTAGAGAATAAGTGTATTCATTAAAAAAAACTTAGTTGAGTAGTGAACAATAGTTTCTTTTGCAGAGAAATAGAAAAAATGTAGTGACTTTAAAACGTTATTTTCTTCAAACTTTCATCTTGCTCTGAAGCATAATTTTGTACTATCCTTAAAGAAGAAATTCACATTTATTATGTAATTCTCCCCTGATTTAATAATTTCCTTTTACATATGTATATGCATAGAAAATAATTTCCAATAATATACACCAAACTGAATGGATTGTTTTATTTTTTTGAAAAACAACTCAATCATTAATACAAAAAGTATAAAAAGAACAGAGACTGAAATAAAAACAAAAGAAATCAAAATTACAGGTCAATGATGGGTGTGTGTTAACAATTTTCAGGGCTTAGGAAAATAGACTGTTTGCTTGTACAAAAAACTTAAGGAAATGTATTCAGTTTGAAAAATTTCCCTTAAACTTAAAATTTTGTTCTTAAACAAAATATAAGAACTCTGTTTAGAAGCTATGTAACATCCTAAATATTAAAGAACAATTTTAAGTATTATTTCATTCTTAAGACCCAATCTTTAAGGACAATAAAGAAATTTAAAAATAAGGGTCTGAACTACACTAAGAATTAAAGAAAATAAATTAGCAAATTAATGATTTTTTAAACCCATTAATGTGTTTCCCAAACTTGCCTGATCTTATAAGTTACCTGGGGTACTTCTTAAATACAAACTCTCATGTGTCATCCCAGATATACTATTAAAACCTCCTTAGGATGAACTTGTATATCAAGGTGTTGTTTATATATCTAAGATGTCACTCAAGAATAAGCATATTTGGGAAATCTGGGAGGTTAGGTTTATAAAAACAAAACAAAACAAAAACAAACAAACAAATAAACCATCAACAAAAAAACCTAAAACCTAAAAACAAAACAAATTTTATTGTTCAAGTGAGGGAAGTGCAAAAGAGCCATGCACAAGAACATTCATTGTATATATGCTTGTAATTGAAAAAAAAATAAGAGGGGAAAAATCTAAATGTACATCAGTAAGAAAACAAAAGATGAATAGTAATACAATTGTGCAATGGAATACTATACTTCTATAAAAATAAGTCACCTACATCTATATACAGTAGTTCTTCATTTTTTGCAGTTTCAGTTATGCATGGTCAGCCAAGGTATGAAAATATAAAATGGAAAATTCCAGAAATAAACAATTCATAAGTTTTACATTTTAAGCCATTCTGGACTGCATGATGAAATTTTGCACCATCCCACTCTGTACAGCCCCACTCCCAGGGATGAGAATCATCATTTTTCTAAAGAATCTACACTGTATACACTACCTGCCAATTAGTCACTTAATAGTTGCATGGGTTATCAGATCAACTATCTAGGTATATCAGTGTTTGTGTTCAAGTAACCATTATTTTATTTAATAATGGCCCAAAACACAAGACTATATGCTGACAATTCTGATATGCCAAAGAGAAGCCATAAGGTACTTCCTTCAAATGAGGAGATGAGTATAGTACAATGAGATATTTTGGGAGAGATACCACATTTACATAACTTTTATTACAGAATATTATTATAATTTTTCTATTTTATTATTAGTTATCGTTCTTACCTCTTACTGTGTCTAAATTATAAGTTAAACATTATCATAGGTATGAATGTATAGAAAAAATATAGTATAAGGTTTGGTACTATCTACAGTTTCAGGTATCCACTGAGGGAAAAAGTACATAAAATATGTACACAAAATACGTAAAGTATTTGTACATAAAATAACTAAAGTCCATAAAATAACTATGTATATATATGTATATATACATATTAAAGTACATAAAATAACTAAGTATGTGTTAATATGTATATATGTGTGTATTTATATGTTTTTTGAAACTATATACAGTATAAAACAATGGATGTATGCTAGTATAAAATAATGGATGATTGATTACAATCTATATTGGTGATGGTGTAAACAAATAATTTTTGGAGGGTAATCTGCATATATAAATTTATTTAAACAATACTGGTAACTATACATACATAATGCTAACATGAACTACTTGGGGATTAATCAAATAAGTTATGATAATTTAAACACTCTTGAAACGTTAAAAACAGGTGGAGTCCTTAAACTGTTACTAACCTGAAAATACTTTTAAACAAATAAAAAAGCTTGTAGCACCCCTAACCAGTTTGGCTCAGTGGACAGAGTGTCGGCCTGTGGACTGAGAGGTCCCACATTCAATTCCGGTCAAGGGCATGTTCCTTGGTTGTGGGCACATCCCCAGTGGAAGGTGTGTAGGAGATGGCTGATCGATGTTTCTTTCTCGTTGATGTTTCTAGCTCTCTATCCCTCTCCCTTCTTCTCTATAAAAAAATCAATAAAATACATTTTTTAAAAAGCATGTAGCAGAATAGTCCATGGTATATTATTCCATTAAAGTATATTTAAATTACTAGGGGCCCAGTGCACAAAAATTTGCCAAAGAGAAGCCATAAGGTACAAATTTTTGTGCACTGGGGGTGGAGGGTCTCTCAGTCCAGCCTGTGCCCTCTCGCAGTCTGGGAACCCTCTGGGGATGTCCACCTGCTGGTGTGCCTGCCCAGCCTGGGTGAGGGGCTGAGGGCAGTTTTCAGACTGGCCACAGCCCCTTCAGGGTTCAGGTCCCTACTGGGGTGCCTGGCCAGCCTGGGAGAGGGACTGAGGGCCATTTTCAGGCTGTCCACAGCTCCCATTGACCCTCAGGGCCATCTGCATGGGAAGCGATCGGGTGGCCGAGGCACACATGGGGAGCCCTGGAGGCCTGTGTGTGCCCCACAATGATCGATTCCAGGCCACAGCCTCTTCCTGCCCTGCTCCTCCCACCCACGGCTTTGGCCACTGGCCTGCTTGCTCTTCCCATCCTGCACTATGGCTGGACCCTGTGTGCCGCTTCTCCCGGGCTCTGGCCTCCGCTATCTTGGCTAGGCTACTTTGCATATTGTCACTCTGATTGGCTGGTGGGCGTGGCTTACCCATCCCAAAGAGACAGTTAATTTCAATATTAGGCTTTTATTAGTTTAGACGTGAGTATAATAGTGAGTACTGAACATTTAGTAGGACTATACAGTAAAACATTTATCTTTAGACATTACAAGTTATATGTATTTTTTAACTTTTATATAAGAAACCCAAAGATAAAAATAGACTAATATTTAAGAAAATGTTATATAGAATGAGGAAGTTGAGGAAAGGTTGAAGAAGGCAAAGGGGGCCCTGGCTGCATGGTTCAATAGTTAGAGTGTTGGTTTGGTTCCTGGGTTGCAGGTTCCATTCCTGGCCCTAGGGCTGAGTGGGGAAGGCAACTAATCAATGTGTCTCTCTCACATCAATGTTTCTTCTCTCTCACCCTCTCTCAACTCCTTCCACTCTCTCTAAAATATCAGTGCAAAAAATATCCTTGGGTGAGGATTAAAAAAAAAGAAGACAAAGGGAGATAAATGTGGACAAAATTGGGCAATGGGTGCACAATGCAGTATGCAGATGTCTTGTTGAGTTGTACACTTGAAACCTGTATGGTTTGTTTAACCAATGTTACCCCAGTAAACTCAATAAAAAAGACCAAATACTCAAAAGACTTCAGGGTTTAATAAAGTAGAATTCATTTTTAAAAGTTTTATATGAAATGAATTAAACTAAATATTTTTAAATGGCCAGTTAGTATTCAACTGAGGACATGTGAAGTACTTTGTGCTATTTTCAGAATCATTCTGCAACTTTGAAATGATTTCATAATAACGTGTTTTTTTTTTTGTTTTTTTGTTTTTTTGTTTTTTTTTTGGTAAAAAGACCACTTACATAACAATGGGAGATTTTCTTTGTTTTGTTTTTGAGATTTCTTGTTTGCTTTTGCCTGGGACATGGATTTCCAACCCTATCCAATATTAAGAATTACCTAAGGTGAAAGATTTATAGGATCTGAAAAGGAACCCTCATTTACCGCTGCAGGAATGTAAACTGGTATAGCCACTATGGAAAGTAGTATAGAGGCTCCTCAAAAAATTAAAAATTAGAGTTACTGTATGACCCATCAACTTCTCTTCCGGGTATCTACCTGAAAATTTAGAAAACATTTGTTTGCAAAGGTATATGTACCCCTATATTCATTACAGCATTATTCACAGTGGCTAAGACATGGAAACAATCAAAGTGTCCTTAGCTAAATGACTAGATAAAGAAGATGTGATACATATATACAATGGAATACTACTCAGCCATAAGAAAAGATGAAATAACTGCCATTTGCTACAACACAGATGGATCTTGAGAGTATCATGCTAAGTGAAATAAGTCAGACAGAAAAAGTAAAGAACCATGATTTCACTCATACATGGTATATAAAACTGAAAGTAACAAATGAGCAAGCCTGAAAAACAAACAAATCTCATAGACACAGATAACATCATGGTAGTTATCAGAGGGAAAAGGATGGGGAATAATAAAGGGTAATGGGGGCCAAATATAGGGTGATGAAAGAATATTTGACTTTGGGTGGTAGGCACACAATGCAATATATAGGTGATATAGAATTGTGCACTTGAAGCCTATATAATTTTATTAACCAATGTCACCCCAATAAATTTAATTTTTAAAAAATATATTTTGTTGATTTTTTACAGAGAGAAAGGGAGACAGATAGAGAGTTAGAAACATCGATCAGCTGCCTCCTGCACACCTCCTACTGGGGATGTGCCCACAACCGTGGTACATGCCCTTGACTGGATTCGAACCTGGGACCTTTCAGTCCACAGGCCAACACTCTATCCACTGAGCCAAACCGGTCAGGGAAAATTTAAAAAATAACTTCATAGGAGAACCAAGATGGCGGCATGAGGGATATACCTAAATGTGCAGCCTCCCACAACTACATTATAAAAATACAACTATAAAGGTAAACGGCCATCCTCCAGAACCAAGGGAGGGGAAGCTTTACAACTAGAAGGCAAGAGAAGGAGTGCATTGAGACTGAGTAGAAGTTCCCGGTGCCAAAACTGAGAGGTATGGATGCACGTGAAATGGAGGCAGTGCCGGTGAAAGGGGGCGGTGGCAGCACCTAGGTCCGCGGCTTGGAAGGAGATTATAAACTCTGGGGTCGCACTGAATGCGATGCGGGCTGTCGGGCAACAGGGCAGAAGACGAGTGGTGTTCTAGCAGAGCTGTTTGCAGTGATCATTGACGTGGAGATTCGGGGACTCAGGGGCGTACAGACACCAGGGCATGGACACGCCAAATCCGGGATAAGCAGAAGGGGAAGCCATCACAGGTTGCTCTGCCCCGGTGATTCTGAGACCCTGCCCCACCCAATTTACAACCCCGCCCAAGCTGTGCACCTGCCTGCCTGCAGCATAACCTAAGGGACTGCAGCTGGGACAGAACTCCAAAAGTACCAAACCCCAAACAATGAGGAGAAAGGCCTAGAGGTCATTTCCTCCCAATGATACCTCCCAGTGATAACTACAACAAGACTGTGCACCCAGCCTTCAAAGGCGTACAACAAGATTGTCCACCCCAGGTGATTGGGGAAGCTGAATCACTGGGCCCCATAAGACACCTAGCACAGAAAGCCACTCTATCAACGCAGGGAAGCAGCCAAAATGCGGAGACAAAGAAACAGGTCACAAATGACAGGATTATTTGAAATGTTGAAGGGCATTCTTTAAGAAGAGGAGGAAGAAGAAAAAGGTAAAAATAAAAAGTATGAACAACAAAGTGACAACAAATACATATCTATCAACCAGTGAATATAACAAGTCAATAGAAATATCTGATGAACAGAATAAACTGGTGAATAGAATATAAGTAAGGGCATAGAAAGGGAATGGACTGACAATTCTCAGAGGGAAGGGGACATGAGGGGAATGGAAAGAGACTGGACAAAAATCTTACATCTATGGATGAAGACAGTGGTGGGGGTAAGGGCACGGGGTGGGAGTGGGAACCAGGTGGAGGGGAGCTATAGGAGTTAAAAAAAGGAACATCTATAATAATCTGAACAATAAAGATTTAATTTAAAAAAACAACTGCATAAGGAACTTAAATGCAGATTCTCAGATATGACTCCAATTTACTGAACTAGAATCTTCAGAGTCTGGAAATATTAATGTTAAGAGTCTGTTACGATGTGGCAGGTTTAGAAAATATTGCCCGATAACCTTGATAACATTTTTTAAAAAAAAATAAATGAAATAAAACAAAAAGAAACAAAAATAAAATAAGAACTACAATAAACAAAGTAATAGTGTTCATGGACACATGAAATAACAGGAATGCTCGTTCATTATAGAATCAAATTGGAACAATATTTTTCAAGACCAATTTCTATGACAAGTAAAAGTATCCAAAATATATGCATAGCCTATGGACACAGACAACAGTATGAGGATGGCCAGAGGGAGAGGAGTAGGGGCTGGATGGAGATGGGTAAATGAGGGGGGGAATAGGGGACATCTGTAATAGTATCAATAATAAGAATATAAAGACATCCATAGTAATATACAGTAATAACAGTTCTAGGAATTTAATACTCTCATATTATTATTTTAAAAAACCATGTACAAAGAGTTTTAATCGACACTGTTTTTCATAATAAAACTACAAACATCCTAAAGTTCATAAACATGGGAATGGATGTGTGTGTGCTGTCTTTATTTTGAAGGAAAATATTAGGACTGATTTAGAGTAAAATCCGAATAGTATATTTCTTGAGACAAGGATAAAAGCAAATATTTTCCTTCTACCTTTTCTGTATTTTCTAATTTTACTGAGGGATTTCTCTGGCACCTTGGGAGCTTGCTTAACCTAGGCAAAGGACAACTCAGAAGTGCGAGATTTTAGCATTCCCAGGGTAACATGCATTAATAACGACCTGCATCTGTGGATAAACATTCCAGATTTGCAAAGCTGATTGGGATAGTTCTGAGGAGCATTCTACCTGGTTCCTTAGACTTAAGCAAAATTGGGCCAGTTGTCTTTTGCCATGTCTGTCTCTGGTGTTATATTTCTAACAACTTTTTCATCTTAATATTATATACAAAATTATTTTTCCTATATGTTATTTTCAATGGTTTTATGACTTTTTATCTAAACATTTATGTCTGTATGTAAATGTATAACAAGAATACGGTACTTCATTATTTTTTCCAAATAGATAACCAATTATCCCACCCCCTTTAAAAAATCAATGGAAAGGGAAACAATTAAGGTGAAAAAAATGTTAATGTTACTTCCTGTTTTCCAGACTTCCTAGCCTCACCCCCCTTCCCTGCTCTGGTTTCAGTCTGAGACAAAACCAGTAAGTCCTAGTGAGTGGAGGGAAGAGAAGTTGGCTTTTAATAATATAGAAGAGAAAGAAGCAATTCTTTTAAAGCTCCAGCAGAAATCAGGGAAAAGGGCAAACACAAACTACAAAATATTATGGCCCACTTGGTCTCAAAGATTGCTAAATAGAGGGAAATATAATAAGGCATGGGCAGTAACCTGCGGTAAGGATGGGATGGTGAAAATGAGGAGAAAGCCCCGCCATTCTCCTGCTCCCCCAACCTCCTGCCGAACTGCAGGTATGATCTGTAATTCCGGATCTGAGCTCACAGTGACGTGATTCTTACGAGACGGTAATGCTGACGCGAGGTTAGTTTCTCCTCCTACTTGCGGTGTGAGAGTCCTTTGTAGCTCTGTCTGCTCACTATTGCCTTCAAAGCGAGCCTGTAGCCCAGGGAAGGAGCAAGTCGTAGAAGCTGACCCTGATCCACTGCAGGTTGGTGGGCGCTGACTGGGGGAGGGGTGGTAGAAGGCAAAAACCAGATTGGGTCCTGGATTAGATTCTCTGTACCCCTCCCCCGATGCCCATCCATTTGGTGGAAGAAATGGATGATATAGGGAGGGGCCAAGAGTTGACATTGTGTACCAGTTCGGATCTTCTAAGAGATGGGTGATTGGGCGACATCTGGAAGGGAAGAATCAGAGAAGGGGTTATCGAGGAATGGGCCAGGCAACGGGAGGGGGGGTGGGGCATAACCATGAAACCGGATTGGGGATGACGGGCTCCCCAACCGGTTTAGGCCTCCGTTACCGGCATTTCTTCACCCTTCGTCCATTTTTGGTGTCTGAAATGGTGGGCGGCGGGAACTGCGCGGGGAAGGGGCTTGCTCCAGAGAATATAGGGAAAGGTATTAGGACTGGGAAATAGGTCCCTTTTGCAGAGGAGGTAGTCGAGTGGGCGGGTTTTTAACTCAGGGATCTAGGCAGAGAGCGAGAAACTGTTTCAGGTCTTTGCAGGTCGGTGTAATCGTGGTCGCCGAGTGTGCATCCTAGGGTAGGCATGACAAAGCGCTGAGACTGAAGCGGGTCCAGGTTTGCATGCTATTGCTATTCTGCTCCCTTCGTCCATCTTGATACATAAAATGATGGGCAATGAAAGGCCACTGGGTCTCAAGAAGGTCCTGGCTGATACCCAGATTGAAATTCTTTTTGAATAAACCACGTTGCCGTGCAGTAATCTCTTCTGACTACCCCGCCCTGAAAGTTAGGCATTCGCGTTCAAAAAATGCTAATTAGGTGACGGGAGGGACAAGACAGTGGGGTAAGGGACCTAAAAAAATAGGTAGCACTGGTTTGGAAATAATAATTGATTACAATGCCTATTTCTGGAAGGCATATTAGGGCATCACAGGAAGGAAAAAAAGCCATGAGGCCGAATAAAGGAGAAAAATATGGTGGCAATACTTGGCTAGCAGAGTCCCAAATAAGCAATAAAGCTGTCCTTACATCAAGTAATCTGTCCTGACCATTGTCATATTTCTGTCTGCAGGTCTTTAGGTCCTTTGGTGCAGCAGATATCAAGGCTAAGAGAGGAAACCTGCTTCTGATCCCTGAAGGTAGGGGAGTGCCTGGGATCCTAAGATGTAGGGGTATCAGGGATTAGAACAGAAACTGGGGGGCTCAGCCTTCTGTGCCCAAATTAAGAGCAGGAGAAACTTGTGTAAGTCTTTAGAAACTGGGTCTGTGGCTGGTGAGGGAAGAAGAAGGTGGAGGGGCAAACTCTGGCATCTCTGGAAGGCTTATCAGGATTCCTGTTCTCTCAACCACTGTCCCACTCACCACTGTCCTGCGTTTTTGTGTGAGGATTGGCCTAGGGAAGAATTTTCAGGGAAGGTGGTGGGCTTTGGCGGGGGTGGGGGTGGGGGGGTGGACTGGGTTTGGGGCGACCCCTAGAGGGCGCGCGAAATCTCTCAGATGGGGAAACCTTTGCCTACAGGGTTCTGAATCAGGTTGTTATAACGCATTGAATCCTTGTTTTTTAATCTCCTAGAAAGAAGCAGGAAAAAAACTCAACATGGAAAATGTCCCCAAGGAATGCAAAGGAGGTGAGCAGGCTCCAGTGCAGAATGAAGAAGAAGCCCGCCCTTTGGGAGGTGGTGAAGTCCAGGAGCCTGGAGGAAATATTAGAGAGGGTTGGGCTCCACCTGCCCAGGATTTTAGAGAGGATATGCCCAATAGGCTTGTCAATAACATTGATATGATAGATGGAGATGCAGATGATATGGAACGGTTCATGGAGGAGATGAGAGAGCTAAGGAGGAAAATTAGAGAACTTCAGTTGAGGTACAGTCTGCGCATTCTTATAGGAGATCCCCCTCACCATGACCATCGTGATGAGTTTTGCCTTATGCCCTGAATGCTGAGGTTAAGAATAATAAACCCCCTGCTTCCCACACTTGCATTTTTTTGATGTAC
>PVJC01036536.1:0-17675 GCA_004026665.1 Murina feae | reverse complement strand
AGGCACTTTTCCTGGGGAACTGGCGATGGAAGCAGGGCTTGTTGTCTTAAGTAGTATAATTGCGTGTTTCCCCAGATGCAGCTTATTGAAGAGGTAGAGCTCAAGGCGGCGGCTGCCGACCGAGAAATTAACTTACTTCGAACTTCCCTTCAGCAAGAAAAGGAGCAGGTGCAGCAGCTTCACGAGCTTCTTTCACTAAAGGAGCAAGAGCACAGGTAAGTGCCACTGGTGTGGCTCAGTGGTTGAGCATCGACCTATGAACCAGGAGGTCACAGTTCAGTTCTCAGGGCACGTGCCCAGGTCGCAGGCTCAATCCCCATTGTGTAAGGAGGCAGCTGATCCATGATTCTTTTTCATCATTGATGTTTTTATCACTCCCTTTCTAAAATCAAGAAAAATACATTTTTTAAAGAAAGAGCACAGGTAAATGAAAGCACCCCAGGCAGTGGGGACAGTCAAGCAAAGGAAAGGAGCTACTTGGTCCCCCCACCCCCACCCCTCTCCCTTCCCCTCCACAAACGAGCCAGGACTGAGCATTGGGAGGCTAGTTGCAGAGCCCACCGGAGGGGCAGCTTGTGTATGTGGTAGGGTCCCCTCCTAGTGTAGTGGCAGCTCACAGATACGGGTCACTTACTTACCTGGAAACTGCTCCTGCGTTTCTGCAGACCCAACCTAAAGTTGGTCATTGGCATGTGCAAAAAACTTTTATTGGATCTCCAGGTGACTAAGTAGTGGTTCTTTACTCCTGTGGAGCAGCTGCTAACAAACTTTTCCTTTCAAGGGCTAGATAGAAAGGATTCCAGCCCAGCTGGTGTTGCTCAGTGGTTAAGCGTTGACCCAGGAACAATTCCTGGTCAGGGCACATGCCCAGATTGTGAGCTCCATCCCCAGTGGGGGGCTTGCAGGAGGCAGTCAGTGTTTCCCATCTGTTTTCATCTCTATCCTGCTCTCTTCCTCTCCCTTTAAAAATTCAAAAGCATACCAATAAAAAAAAGAAAGAAAGAAAGGGTCCCCGGCTTTGCAGGCCACAGCTAACTGCCTCCCTGCAGGCAGGGCTGGAACCAGTGGAGGTGGCCGTGTTCCTGCAGAAGAGGGTGGCAGGCCAGTGGAGCCCTGGGCCTCAGTGCAGCGCCCTGTTCTGAGTCCCCAGTGATGGGAACACGTTGGACTGCGTGTCTCCAGCTGCCCCCAGCCAATTCCGTGATGTCATGTAGAAATTAAATACTGACGCTTGGGGGGGAATTGGCATCCTATGTATAGGTAGGACAGGTATAAAAGATTGAGGAAAACAAAAACAATAAAAAATCTGTACTTAGTTTCCGTTACATATCTTTTTTTTTAACATCTTGTTCTAGTTTAAAGAAACCCAGACTGGAAATAGTGGATTTTTGTATTATGGGCTTGGTTTATTCAAGAAAAATAATGGTGAACTCAAAGGAATGAGCTCTCATTTAAAGAAAAAACTGGCCTTGTATCAAAAAAGATTGGTGAATAATTTTCACAGTTCAACTTATTTTTTTTTCCTTAACCAACCCCTCGCACCAGTCAGGCTGCGTTTATTGTATGTCAAAGACTCAGCCAGAGTCAAAGGCACAGGGAGGGAGAGCTGCAGGTGCAGCTAGGAGCCCTGGCACCGTCCAGTGGTCCTGAATGGCTTGGGATCTTACACCAGGGCCATGCCTCTGATCCCAGTCAAGGAAAACTCATTCCTTCTCTGCCTTGTCACAATTTCTGTGTTTGATGGTAGGGAGCTCATCTCAGACGACAGGGACTATATAATCCTAATATATAAAAACCCTGGGCCCGTCATGACCCAGAGGCGCTATCAACCGGAAGTCAGTCCTGCAGTCCCAGCCACGGCAACCCAGCACTGACTGTTGCGGCTGCAGGCGTGGTGACCCAGCACTGACTGCTGAGGGGGCTGCGAATCAGGCCCAGAGAGAGGCCTGAAGAGAGAAGCAGGGTCTGATCCTTAGCCTCTGTGACAGCTGTTGATCAGCACTTGCCTCTCTCTTTCTATCCAGTAGCTGCACCTCCATTTCTCTCCAGGCCTCCACTGGGGCTGCTGATCAGCACTGCCTTTCTGGTCAGGCCCCATTGATAGGCCCAGAGACGCTGACTGGCATAGAAACCGACCAAACAGAACCAAATTGGCTGTCAGAGGAGGGAAGTTGGGGATGAGATCAGTCTTGCAGGGCAGGGCAGTTGGTGGCAAGATCAGGCTGGCAGGGGAGGGCAGTTAGGAGTGATCAGGCAGGCAGAGGCAGTTAGGGGCGATCAGGCCAGCAGGGAAGGGCAATTGGGGGCGAGATCAGGCCAGCAGGGGAGGGCAGTTGGAGGTGATCAGGCTGGCAGGGGGGAGCAGTTAGGTGTTAATCAGGCTGGTAGGAGAGTGGTTAGGGAGTGGTCAGGCTGGCAGGCAGACACGGTTAGGGGCAATCAGGCAGGCAGGGAGGCGAGTGGTTAGGTGCTAGCTGTCCAGGATTGTGAGAGGGATGTCCAGCTGCCGGTTTTGGCCCGCTAAACCGGCATTCGGATATCCCCTGAGGGGTCCTAGATTGGAGAGGGTGTAGGCTGGGCGAGGGACACCTCCCCCCCCCAGGTGCATAAATTTTGTGCACCAGGCCTCTAGTATTTAATAAACTTCAAAGTTTTTCTTTCCAGGGGAGCAGCATCCTGTGATTTTTGTTCATTTTTCATTCCAGGAAAGAACTTGAAACAAGGGCGTTTTTCAGTGATTCTGAGTTCCAGGAAGCCGTAGCCAAGGAAGTGGCAAAAGAAGAGGCAAAGCATGAGCAAGAGATCAAAGGATACCAAGAAAAAATTGACACATTAAGTCAGCAGTACCTGGATTTGGAGAACGAATTTCGCATTGCTTTAACTCTCGAAGCCAGAAGATTTAAAGATGTAAGGATTGGCATTTAGGTTCTTATTGAAAACAGAACCAGCCAGATATGGGGTGATAAGAGGACCCCACTTTAGAGTTGTAGCTCTGTGGACATGTTGGCTATATGGCCTTAGGCAGATGACTAAAACTCCTAGAGTCCCAGCGTCCGCACCGAGAGCACCGCTACTCTCCATGCTGTCGCCAAAGCCCAGTCAGGTGGTGGGGTCAGGCACAGAGCAGGGGACCCGGGTTTTCCCCGTGGCTGTCAGGCGAGGATGGCAGCCAGACCCCGGCCTTGGCCTCGTGGTAAGCAGAGCCGTGCTCCGTGTGGCACACAACAGAACCGAGTGCTATGATTATATTATTTTGCTAAATCTCTGAGATTCTAAACATGGAAGAAGTGCCCTGGCCGGTTTGACTCCGTGGATAGAGCATCAGCCTGAGGACTGAAGGGTCCCAGGTTTGATTCCAGTCAAGGGCACATGCCCAGGTTCCAGGCTCACTCCCCAGTAGGGGGTATGCAGAAGGCAGCCTATAAATGATTCTCATCATTGATGTTTCTATCTCTTTTTCCCTCTCCCTTCCTCTTTGAAATAAATAAAAAATGTATATATTTAAATAAACATGAAAGAAGTAAGTTGTTTCTAGAAACAAATATTTTCTGCATATTTGGAGAACTGCTATTTATAATACAATTTTGAAATATAGGTTAAAGATGGTTTTGAAAGTGTTGCAACTGAGTTAGCAAAGAGCAAGCATGCTCTTGTTTGGGCTCAACGGAAAGAAAACGAGTCTTCCTCTTTAATTAAAGATCTGTCCTGCATGGTGAAGGAGCAAAAGACAAAGCTTGCGGAAGTCTCCAAACTGAAACACGAAACAGCCACAAACTTGCAGGTAAGACGTTGTAAGGCTGCATTCTCCTTTCTGTTTGCGATGTCATTTTCCCAAGTGCCTGCAATGATTAGGAAGTGCACAATGTTGAACTTTTAAATAATACTAATTGTGTGCTTGACATGTATGAAAAGTAATAGAACGGGCGGGTAACTGATTTCCCAGAGTGCACTGCATACGCCCAGATAGTGTTTAAGAATAATAAGTGAGTTAACTAGGACACGACTAAGTAGCTAGTGCCCCACTGCACAGTGAGAGGGAAGATGCGGCGGGGATGCTCAGATGGCTGACTTGTGGGAAATAGCATGCGGGCTGCTGGTGTTAGCTTCTGTAGCAGTGGCCTTTCAGACAGACCCTCACACAGTCTAATTTCTGTGGTCGCCATTTTAAACATTAGGGATATTTGCCAAGAGAACTTCCTTTCTCTAGGCCAGGGGACTACTGGTGGTCCGTGAGGTCCGACTGATATAAATGCTGAGAAACTTTGAGTATTACAGGTGTGGTTGCTCTAGGGTGTTAGAATAAAATCAGAGTGTCTGAAGAGTGTCCTCTTAAAATTTGACTTCATTTTCTGATCTACATTTATCTTTAGTTAATAAAACTAAAACTTCTTCTGATGTAAAATTGAGGAACATTTACTTGGCATTTGCTTAAATAACATTTTTCTTACTATAAAATGCAAGCAAGTAGGAATAGAAGCATTGAAATGTAACAGCTGCTTTGCATTTTCCCATGTCTGGGGAGTATACAGAATCAGATCAACACCCTTGAGCTCCTGATTGAAGATGACAAGCAGAAGAGCATCCAGATCGAGCTGCTCAAGCACGAGAAAGTCCAGCTGATTGCTGAGCTCACAGCCAAGGAGTCGCTAATTTACGGTCTCAGGAAAGAGAGAAAAGTGTGGGGACAGGAGCTGGCACAACAGGGTAAAATTCTAATGTCAAAGGGAAACTAGCCCGTTTTTAAGGAGCAGATGTGTATGCAGGAGAGAACAAGGAAGGGCTTCCCAGCCCACGACCCAGGGTCAGGGCCACCTCTCGGGAGCAGGAAGTGGCTTATTGTCCCAGGCGCTGCTCCGAGTCCTGGCTGGCTTTCTGCCTGGTGGTATAATGGGTTACTTTTCTCACCAAGTCTGCCTTTCCTGTGCTACCGCTGAATTAAGTTGTTGAAAACATTTCTTTCTCATACAGTAATTTCACATGGTTTCGTACAGATGCCACATTCAGTTCTTTTCTAAACATGTTGCTAACAGTTAGCTTGTTACACATGGAGAAATGCCAAGTGGTGTGTGGAGGAAATCCACCGTCGGCTTAGGTTAACCTACCTCAGTCCATTGCATTTGAAACCTGCTCAGCAGGATGGCTGTGTAGGGCACCACATTCGCTCCATGGTGCTGGCTTTAATGGAGCATGGCTCACCTGTCATTCCGCATGGGGGTGTTGCTCGTGGTCTGGCCGTTGGTGTGCTATATCCTGACCAGTTAGATAGGACCGCCTGTCACTTGTTCTCGGATGATGGCTCGGGGTTTCACACAGCACAGGGCTGAGATCCCTTACGTTTCTGGCCTTTCCTCTTCCTACTGTGTGCTGTTACAGATCTCGTTTCTTTAGCCAGCTTTGTACTCATCTGTCCTACGTTGTGGAATTTGATGTTCATAAGAGACAAACCCTCCAGTCTCCTAAGTTTGCCTCTGTGGTGTTTGCTTCCCAGGATCCTGTCTGGCCCAGGACCGCGGGAAACTGGAGGCGCAGATCGAAAGTTTATGCAAAGAGAACGAGTGTCTGCGGAAGACGAACGAGCAGGACCGCGACACGCTGCGGATTAAATGCAAAATCATAGAGGACCAAACCGAGACCATCGGGAAATTAAAAGCTGTAAGTGTGGCGCTGATTTTGGAAAGACGGCATAGGGAAGGTGTGAGAATCTGTGGATCAGAGTGCAGCATCCAATACGTGTTTAGTCTGTGCAGATCCCACTGTTGTGAGTTTAAGACAGATCATCATGTGTCCCCTTTTGCAGTACTTTCCCTTCTGCTTTTAAAGGTGATGTGTGGCGTTTTTTTATTGACTTGTGCTTACATTTACTCAAAGTTTTATGAAGAATGTTCTTACTGCCCTTTGAAATAACTAGAAACAGTATTGATGGAGGGTTAGGAACCACAAGAAAATGAATGGTTTGTATGTTTAGAATATCCTTTCAAGCATTGCTTAATATCTCTCAATATTGCTCTCACTTCTCAAACTTATGAAAAACCTACTCTCCTGTAGGTAAAGGTATATGACTAGATTGCAGGGTGCATGCTTGTCCCAAGGCCACCGCGTGCCAGCAGTACCCACCTCTTCTTACTTGTCCCACCTGAGAGAACGCTAACAGAATTACTTATTTCAACGTGTGGAAAGTCTCCAGAGAAAGTTTCTGAAGATTGTCTTGAACTAAAGCAAACTTAAATTCCAAACTTTTCTTCTTAAAATGTAAAAATAACTGAAAAAGAAATTTTTATTTTTTAAATGTCTTTTATTGAATTAAGAGAGAGGAAGGGAAAGGAAGACATAGAAACATCAATGCTGAGAGAGAATCACTGACGGGCTGCCTCCTGCACACCCTCTACTGGGGATCCAGCCCACAACCTGGGCATGTTGAACCATGACCTCCTAGTTCATGGGTTGACACTCAGCCACTGAGCCACACCAGCTGGGTTTTTAAAGGAACGTCTAAATGGGACTATTGCCCATAAAGTTAGGAACTCAATCTTTAGAGAATTTATAACCACTTAATATTTTATTTTTTTCCTTCGTCATTTTTTTAAAAATATATTTTATTGATTTTTTACGGAGAGGAAGGGAGAGGGATAGAGAGTTAGAGACATTGATGAGATAGAAACATCGATCAGCTGCCTCCTGCACACCCCCTACTGGGGATGTGCCTGCAACCAAAGTACATGGCCTTGACTGGAATCGAACCTGGGACTTTTCAGTCCGCAGGCAGACACTCTATCCACTGAGCCAAACCAGTTAGGGCTCCTTAGTCATTTTTAAGAAACTTCTTAATTTCGTCAAGAACAGAAAATGAAGAACACCGTTTACTCCCGTGTTACTTTCTGCATAGCTAGATGTGGGTATGACTACTTGAATTGTACAGTGATACTGGTGTTCTCTCAATTGAAACTTTGGTCTCAGTATATCCAGTTTTTTCAAATATCTTTCATACATGCCAAGCTGCACTGATAGTTACTGAGATGTTTTAGCAGTAAGCTGTTTTTCTTGTTTTAAAAATCTAGCCAAGATTATTGTCTTTTAAATAAGAATCAGGAAGAGTAGTTGTTTGCGTTTAAATTTCACAAGGCAAAGCAGATGATATTTGGGATAGTTGGTCATTGTGTTTCACTTAACCACACAGTCCGACTGGTGCCTCCTCAACCTGAGGACATGCAGAGATAGCTGGGCAGAGCTTCTTCAGCAGTACAGTCAACCTAACTGGTAACTTAGAGGCAATGACTTAAAATGCAAATTTGGTGTTTGATGTTTTCACCTGAGTACATTGTCTAGTTAGCTTCTGACTATGGAAGTTTGAAACAGAAATTCTTCAAAATGCTGCTTCCTCATATTATTTTGGTACTTTTCAGTATACATGGAGCACGAGACCCTGGTGCTTCAGTGCTATTCTAATTATTAAGAGGGTTATTTCATAAGAATTGCCCACGCCTATGTAACGCAGGAAGTCGGAGAAAATGAACAGTTCATGGCTTATGCAGCTGTTAGTGAAGACTACCTGACTACCTTTGCTAGAATCTTTAGCTCTGTCACACCCTAAGGAACTGCACCACGTCCTGTGTGACACTGAGAATCCGCCCTAAACTAGACTTGTCCAGCATTTGTTTGCCTCCATCTTCTTCCCAAGAGGAATGAGAGGCAAGTGGGGCAGGGAGAATCGGGGCAAAAATAAGACCCTCTTCCATGCTCACACCCGCAGCCAAGTGCTGGTGCACAGCGGTCCGTGCGGGACCTGCAGAGATGGCACACTGCACAGGCCTCAGGCAGGCTGACCCTCCTGGTGCCTGACTCACAGCACAGGAGACACAGGAAAAGTCCACCTCATTCTGGGGGATGTGAGGTCTGTTTGCACGTGACAGTTCAGCCGTCATGAAATCAGACATTATTTAAAGTGTGTGTGTGCGCGATAGAAATGGTTTAATCCCATGAGCATCAGTCTTTGCTGTATCCCTGTTAGCCACCTAGAGTTTTCTTTCTTTCTCTCCTGAAAGCATATTCTTTCAAATGCAAAATGACATAATTGAATTCCCACTGTGCTGCTTTCCCCTTCCCTTCTTCTCTCTGTGTGATTGGTAATCACTAACTTCCCGAAATAAAAAGTGTGAGTACGACAAAAACTTTTCCTCTTAATAGCCCCTAAACAATAGACTGTATATCTTTTCTAAAACACTCATTGAACTTTGAATTCATTTTTGTAGTTTTTAAAATAATTTAAAATCAGACCAATTTAATTAGGAAATGAGACATCTAGGATTAATAAAGTACTTATTATTTTCGTGAAGTGTTTACAGGAAAGAGAGGAACAAATCAAAATATTACAAGAAAACATCTGTGAAATACAGAAATGTACTCAAGAACAACTTGATGAAAAATCTTCGCAACTGGATGACATAATTGAGAAACTGGAAAGACACAATGAAAGAAAAGCAAAACTAAAACAGCAGTTGCAAGTAAAGGAATTAGAACTTGAAGAAATTAGAAAAGCTTACAGGTATTCTCTGTGTTTCCTGCTGAGAAGTAAACTGCGGCTTAATACCTTGTCTGACCAGTTCTGTCTCTAACATTCCCTCTTCTCCTGTCAGTACTCTAAACCAGAAGTGGCATGATAAAGGTGAGCTCCTCTGTAATCTGGAAATGCAAGTAAAGGAATTCAAGGAGAAATTTGAGAACAAGGAAAGGAAGCTGAAATCGGAAAGAGACAAAAGTGTTGAACTACAAAAGTAAGCATGAAGCCCTCAGGCCCCGGGGCCCTCTGGGAATGGGGAGGGGCCAGATGGGAGGAAAGATGGGAGGAAGTTAAAAACGTGTTAGATGAAGTTATTTGCCAAATATTTGATTTCCATTCCATTATTCCATCTATAAAGGGAAGGTGTTAGTTCCCTCTTCCGTGGTTGTGAGCTTTAGGTCTGTGTCTTTTGTCTGTGTTTGTGTGGAGGCGCAGTACCTGGCACATGCTAATTACTGTATGTATGTTTGTCTTACTGTGCTTACTGTTTTCATGCTGTCTTCCTGAAAGCAGCCAGTGTGCTTGGCTCTTGTGTATGGCCCTCTGAGGAGTAAGTTGTCTGGGGCTCTGGACAGAGAAGCCAGAGCTCATTTCAGAGGGGGAGGAAGCTGCTCCTGGGACCACTTGTGTGGATTTTGTAAGTGCTGTAGAGGAAATGCGGGCTTTACCTTGTAAACTCTGTAACGAGGCCTGTTACAATCCTATATAATAAAAGGCTAATATGCAAATAGACCAAAGGGCAGAACAGCTAAACAACCGGTCACTATGACGTGTACTTACCACCAAGGAGCATGAATGGAATATGGTGGGTGTTGGCTGCAGTGGGATGGTGCTGCAGGTGAGTGGAGGTGCCAGATCAAGGCAGGCCCCACCAGTCACTGTCATCAGGGCGAGCCTCTAGTGGTTACTAAAAATTCTTTGCTCCCACATGCAGCAGTCCTGCCCGGCACTCACACATGCTGCTGGCCCCGGCCCCACTTGCACCAGCTGCTGACACTGGAGCTGCCGCTCACGCCCAGTGCCAGCTCCAGCCCTGCTCGCACCTGCAACCGGGGCCACTGCTCACTCGGCACCATCAGTGGTGCAAGCAGCGGCTGCTGGCCTTGATCACCCCGAGGGCTTCTCCACCTTCCCCTGTTCCTAAGGGGCAATCGGGGCAGCAGCCACCGCTCACACCTGCTGCTGGTGCTGGCCTCAATGACTCCACGCTGTCAGCAGGTGTGAGTGGGGCTGACACCTTCAGTGCATGGGAGTGGTGATGGCAGGAGCTGGGCTGCCAGCAGACAAGGGGACAAGGGGCTGTGGTGGGAGGGGCCACGTGTGGGCCCGGAGGATGGGCCGAGACCCACCCCTGTGCCTACTGCAGCCTTGTAGCCCAGTTCCTTTCAAGGTGCACGAATCCGTGCACTGGGGCCCTAGTAGTTTATGGAGTCGACAGCCTTGAAACTATTGTAACACAGTTTCACGATCAGTCTCCTGTCGAGATAGAGAGGTATAGACAGCATGCACAGACTCCATAGTGGTGGCTCCACTCCAGGTCTCCTGGTGTTTCCACTCCCTAAGATTGGAGGAGGTGTTATCCTCTGCAGAAGGGTTTGATGGCAGCCTCTGTTGATAGCCCTGTTGCACTGTGCTTTCACAGCTACCCAGGGTCCTCGGCTCAGAACCAATAGTGGAAAAGTGTTCATTGTGGACTTTAAACAAAGTCACTCATATCCTGTATAACAAAAGGCTAATATGCGAATTGTCCCCACAGACGGGAGTTCGACTGACCAGGAGTTATACATGCGCTGACCACCAGGGAGCAGTGGCATCAGGCAGCCAGGGGAAGGGAGGCCCTGGCCAGCAGCCACTAGGGACCCTACCTATTGATGAATTTCATGCACTGGGCCTCTAGTTTAATATAAAGGAAGTGGTGTTCTGCCTCTAAGAAACATTGAATACTAAACTTTTGTGAACACCAATATGTTTATTAACCTAGGGTTTTATCTGTTAAGCATTAGCACAGGGAAGTCAGATATATCCTCCTATTTAATAAAACCCTAATATGCAAATTGACCGAACAGTGGAATGACCAGTCGCTGTGATGCGCACTGACCAACAGGGGGCAGATGCTCAATGTAGGAGCTTCCCCCTGGTGGTCGGTGTGGTCCCACAGGGGAGTGCTACTCAGCCAGAAGCCAGACTCACGGCTGGCAAGCACAGTGGCTTCCGCTGCAGGCAGGCAGTAAGGAGTGAAGGGTCCTGGACTGAGAGGGGGATGTCCGCCTCCCGGCTTAGGCCCAATCCCCCCAAGGATCAGGCCTAAACCGGCAAGCAGACATCCCCTGAGGGGTCCTAGACTGCGAGAGGGCGCAGACCAGGCTGAGGGACCCCTCTCCCCCAACCCCAGTGCACGGATTTCATGTACCAGGCCTCTAGTCTATGTATCAATGTAAACCTGCCTCTAGTATACTTCAGATAGGTGTCACACTGCACATCTCTGGAGGAGGTGGCATCCCTGGGAAGGCGCTTCCAGTCCCCTCCCACAGACTCAGGGCTGGAGACCAGAGCAGGAGCTCAGAGGCGAGACTCACAAATGGGTGTGAGGTTCCCTGCCCTGTGCTGCTGGCTGATTCTGCTGGAGGGTGAGCTGCTTGTAGTTGGAGTTCCATAGATCGAGAGCCCTTTGCTACTTAGTGAAATTATGTGTCCATTGAAATATGAATGTGAGAGCTGCCATCTCCGAAGAAAAAGCATCCTAAGTTTTATACACACCAAGATGTGTGTCTTGTTTTCTGTTTAGGGATGCTGTAGAAAAGCTTCATTGTATGGATGATGCCTTTAAAAAACAAGTGGAGGCAATTGTTGAAGCTCATCACGCTGAAATAATACATCTGGAAAATGAAAAGCAAAAATATATTGATTCTGCAAATTTAAAGGTACTATCAGTAAATTGCACTTGATTATCATTATTGAATTGTTACAGCTAAATAAATTGAGACTGATAAAGAGAAAAGGCAGCATGATTTAATGACCAAATAGATATGAAGATTGTTGCCAAAACTATCATGAAGCCAGGCCAAAACGTTGGCAGGCTATAGAATATAATTGCAATGAAACCGAGGTCGTGAGTGATCCTGGTGTGGACCTGCTCTGTGATCTCTGAGCGACAGTCACCATCTCCCTAACCAGCCTCAGAGCGAAGCCCCTTCGCTTGCACACGAGCAGGGTGAGGAGTGAGTATATTAAACACAAGCCATCATTACCTTGAGAAAGTTCTCAAAAAGTAGTATTTTATCATTAATTAGGGCTCAGGACTATCATGTTTGTTATGTTACTATCACTGGCAAAGGAGCTTTTAATAAGACACATGCATGAGCTTCCCCTGAAACTCTCCTTCACAGTTTGGGGTCAGACTTGGTGTTTTTCAAACTCAATAGATGACTCTGATGTGACCCCCCTCTGTTGAGATCTGCTAGCTGAGGGGGCATTTGTGAAATTCCCTTTTTCCCTGATTTTCAAGTGGTAATAGGAGACAGGTGCAGTAGTCCGTCCCCGTCCCCCCATCCTCCTCACCCCCCACCTTCCCCCCACACACACACACACACACAAACACACGCGCGCGCACATATGCCATTTTGTTTTCTGAGGTTTTGGTTACATGAAGTCAATTGTCCGAAATATTAAATGGAAAATTCGAAAAGTAATTCCTTAGTTTTAAATTGCACACCATTCTGAGTCGCGTGATGGAATCGCCCTCCCTGTCCTCCCCGGATGGGAATCCTCCCTTTCTCCAGTGCCTCCTTGCTGTATGTGCTCCCCGCCCGTTAGTCATTTGGAACCACCTTGGTGATCAGATTGACTGTCGTGGTATCGCAGTGCTTGTGTTCAAGTAACATTTATTTTACCTGATAACGGCCCCAAAGCGCAAGAGGTAGTGATGCTGGCAACTCGGACATGCCAAAGAGAAGCCATAACGCGCTTCCTTTAAGTGGAAAGGTGAACATTCTGGACTTAATAAGGAAAGAAAATAATCGTATGCTGAGGTTGCTAAAATCTACAGTAAGAACGAATCTTCTTCGTGAAAGTGGGAAGAAGGAAAAAGAAATTCCTGCTAGTTTTGCTGTTGTACCTCAAACTGCAAAAGTTACAGCCTCAGAGTGTGGTAAGTGCTTAGATAAGATGGAAAAGGCTTTACATTTGTGGGTGGAAGACACGGACAGAAAACGTGTTCCAGCTGACGGCAGCGTGCTGCTCAGAAAGCACTGAGCCTGTGAGGACGTGAGCAGAGACCCCTGGAACCAGGCCATTCACTGCAAGGGCGGGGTGGCCTCAGATCCAGGGACAGGAGCGGCATGTTGTCTGCTCACAGCATCGCGGAACAGAAGGGTCAGTACAGTGCAGTGAGATGTTCCGAGAGATCACACGACTTTTATTACAGTCTGTTGCTCTAGGTACTCTGTTCAGATGTTAATCTCTTGCTGTGCCTATTTTATAAATTAAGCTTTATCGTAGGTGTGTGTGCAGATAAGGAGGAGACTGTCTTCTGTACGATTGAGACTCAGAAATCAGCAGCTAGAAAAGAGCCCAACAAGAGAAAATGACAGGAATACTCTGTATCATTCCAGTCAAGGTGGTGTGATAGTGGACATCACTCTCAGGAGTCTGTGAAGAGAGACGGATGAGGGCTTTGGAAATCATCACGGTGAATAAGGAAGTACAACTTGTTCAAAACTTAGTTCTGTATTTCATGTCAAATCAACAGACGTTTCAGAGGTTTTATTTAAGATCCACTGAGTGTTTGGCAAAGATACATCAAGTACCAAGTCAAGTATCAGGATAGGCCTGTACTTGGCTGAAAGGAAAATGCTGAGTTCTGTTTTAGACCTCCTACTGATACAACATAAAATTGAAGAGATAGATCTGTTGGGGAGTTAAAGAAATGGTACCAGAACTTACATGTGACAATAAAAAAAAAGTGAGGCATCACAGAGAAATGATAATTTAAATTAGGAGAAATATTAACTTTCTGGGGGAGAAAGAGTAGGAAATCTATATTAGAGATTAGGAAGAGGGCTGGGCATAGTGATAGTCCTCTTGGGAGAGCTGTATCATAGAAGAGCGTTTCAAGCAAAAATTAATAGTATCAGTTACAGAGAACTCTACTGATTAAATGACCTCTCAAAAAGATGGCAATTTTTCTCAAACACTTCTTTTTTTTAAATACGTTTTTATTGATTTTTAGAGAGAGGGGAAGGAGCATCGTGGATCACTGCCTCCTGCACAGCCCCTACTGGGGATCATAACCCCAGGCATGTGCTGTAACTGGGAATCAAACTGGTGACCTCTTGATTCCAGGGTTGATGCTCAACAGTTAAACCACACCAGCTGGGCAAAGATGGCAATTTATAACCACCAACAGCAGCTGTAGAAGTGCTGTTGGAACTATAGGAGATTATCATTGGGAAGGGAGATTATGTCAAGTTTGAAAGTCCGTAAGGGTCAAGTGTTTAAGGTGAATCCATGGCTCGGCACTCATGGCAGTACAGGATAGTGCAGACATGAAGCCAGAAGAATGCATGACTCAGCATCAATGCAATACAGGACAGTGCAAGATGAAGCCAGAGGGATTCATGACTCGGCATTCATGGCAGCACAAGACAGTGCAGAGATGGAGCCAGAAGACTTTCTGTCCAGATGTACTACTGAGAAGCTGCATGGCCTTCAATAAATGGTCTACGCTCTAAAATAGAGTCTAAGTAAATCACCATGTATCCATCACCAGAACCTGTGAGAAATAGATACTATACATGTAAGTACTTCGTCTACAGCGTAAACACTGTTTTCCCAGTTAGTATTGGAACAACTTTCCTTTACTCTTTGCTTTATATGAATATCACAAAATGCACAAGAATACATTTTTGACTTTTTTCTTTCAGAACGCATTTTTAAAATGATACTAAGAAATTTAAAAGTAAAATTTATATTTGATTTAGGTTCATCAAGTTGAAGAAGAAATGCGTGAACTTCTGCAAGAAAACTGCAAGAACAAAAAAGCACTGGAAGCAAAAATTAAGCATCTTGCTTTTGCTATAAACGAAATTCATCAAGTCTTGTAATGGTTCTGAGAACAACTTCAATTGAAATGGACCAGCAGACCAATTGTAAAAATGATTAAATATTGTAACAGTAGTAACTGCTATGACTTTGAAATGTCTCTTTCTACACATTTCATTCTGATTATATTTTTAAAGACTTTTGAAAAAGTATCTAATTGTATATGTAGCTTTTTATAATAAATTGTTGATAATTATGTGTATTAGAAAAACCTATCAAAATAACTAAACTTAAGACACTTTTTGTTTCTGTGCTATACATTCTTTGGTCATTACACTTTGCCTAAATATGTAAATGGAAGTTAAGATTAGCCTTTGACTATATTAGGGAAATTATTTTAATAGTTATCATTGCCTTATTGTATTGATGAAGAATTAATTCTATTTCTCGGTTGCCCTTTATGTAGCTCCATTCTTTCAAAATGCTCATACGAAGAGCCAAAAAGTGTCTGAGATCTGTATGGTCAGAGATGTGGCACTCGTAAGAAAGCATGTCACCATTTCCTCATCCTTCATGATGATCCCTTTTTTATAATGCCTTTGACTTTGATTAAAGATTACATGTGAGGTCTATAAACATTGTCTGTTCAAGAGGAACACTATGTTCCACCCTCATTTTTTCATTTCCCCTTTCAGTCACTGTATATATGAAGAGAATTCTTATTTTGCAACTGGAAACCGTTTTCTACCATTCATCCAGTCATTTATTACTGTATCACTTTTGTCATCTTGTATGTTCCTGTGTATATAAAACAAAAACCTAAGTACTATCTTCCTCACTGTTTTTGAAAGAGAATATAATACTATGCTTTTAAGTAATAGCCAGTAACGTTTTAAAAGTTAAATGGAGTAAGGAAAAATATAAATGCTTCTGAAAGGGTCCATGTTTCATTTTAGGCAAGCTTCACACTGACATCTGTGGGATAGCATTGAACATACTGAGGTGTAATGGGAGTTGGGGAGGGGAGAGCATAGAAATATTTGGGAGAATAATAGCTAAAAACTCCCTAAGTTTGATGAAAAAGATCAACTTACAGATCCAGAAACTTCATAAAACCTAGGATAAACATGAAGAGAAAACACCTAGACACTTTATAGTCTAACTGTTGGAAAAATCTTGAAAACAACAAGAAAATATGGTTTATCTCAGAGGAACAGTATGACTAACAGGTGACTTCTAATGAGAAAACACTGGAGGCCAGAAGGCAGTGAACGACATATTTGAAATATGGGAAGATAGGAATTGTCAATCAAGAATGCTATCTCCAGCAAAACTATCCTTCAAAATAAAGACAGAAAATGAATTGCTAGTCAAACTAATTGAAAAGAAATGTTAAAGGATGAAAGGAAATGATATCAGACAGTAACTCAAATCCACTGGAGGAAATAGAGTATTGGAAACCAGTGTAGGTAAATTTTTATGGGATGAAGTATTTTTCTCTAAATGGAAATTTGTAAGGCAGTTATAACACGTCTTTGATTTATAGCACATGTGGATATGATGTGTGATGAATAGCATGAAGTTGGAGGAGGGAAATACAACTATATTGTAGCTTATTTTACCAAGTTAGTCAATACCTAGAGAGTAATAAATTAAAATTCATATTGTAGTCATAGTTAAAATGTCAACCGAACAAGTTCCACTTCTGAAATGGAGCACGAAGAACTCTGCGGACCTGTTTCCCAGCAAAATAATACCGGCAAAGCGTCTTTTAAAATACCATTTAGAGTCTCTGAAAACTCCTAAGAGCACACAACAGTGAAGACATTTATTGAAGAACATTTAAACCTGTCGCCAGCAGAAGCCTGAGGCTCTGAGCCATGGCCATCTCCCAGTACTTCCCACCCAGCCTGGTGGACGTTCATAGTGGATGGCTATGGCCAAGAAGATAGCTGCCCCCTGCACCCTGCTCCATCAGTCACCAGGGCAGGCAGGCCGACATCCCCAACCCCGAGTTCCAAGAGCCAGCAAGACTCCCGTTCCTACAATCAGGAATGAAAGCAAGGACATATGGGGTGGGAGGATGCCTGGGGAGCTGATTACTATGTTCATGGTCCTTACAGTGATAATTTTATGATCTATACTTAACCCCACTCATTAGGTTGAATAAATGTTTTACATGTCAACAGTGTCTCAATAAAGTGGTTTAAAAGGAAAAATTCCATTGGCAATGACATCCAAAAGAACAAACTTGTTAGGTTAAATTTAACAAAAGCATTAATCTTATACTCTGACAAGTACAAATCATTGTTAAAATGAGCTATTCATAGACCGGGAGACAATATTGTTGAGATGGTCATTCTCCCCAAATTTATTTACTCATCTAGCGCAACCCCTATCAAAACCCCAGTTAGCCTGTTGGCAGAAGTTTCTAAGGTGATCCTCAAATTCCTAATTCAAGGGACCTAGAGTAGCTAAAACCATGTTGAAAAAGGAAAAGTTGGGAAATGCACATTTCTGATTGCAAAACGCTAGAAAACCCAGTAACTTAAGAGTGGACATGCAGGTCAGTGGCGTCCAATAGTGTGGAAATAACCCGCGGGGCCAGGTGGGGGCGACCTCCTGGGGCCTGGGGAGCTGCGGGCCAGGCCGGTGGGCGGGGACGCTGGCTCCGCCCCTGTCCTTGGTCCCGCCCCTCCGGCCCCTCTTCCTTCCTCCGCCACGGCCACCGCCGGCGCGTCGCTTGGCAACGGCGACTGGCGTCACTTCCGGCCATTTAAACTCGGCGTCGGCGGGGCGCTCTCGGGGATGGCGGCGGCGGAGCCCGCGAGCTCGGGGCAGTCGGCGCCGCAGGGCCAGGCCCAGGGTCAGTGGGCGCCCCCCGCTTCCCCCGCGCAGCCCTCGCAGCTCGGGGGCCCGGCGGGCGGGAGCAGCCGGCACGAGAAGAGCCTGGGGCTGCTCACCGCCAAGTTCGTGTCGCTGCTGCAGGAGGCGCAGGATGGCGTGCTGGACCTCAAGGCGGTGAGCGCGCCGCGGGGCGGGGGAAGGGGTGCTGGGGCGGGGCGCCGGGGCCGGGGGCGGG
>PVJC01036535.1:0-17677 GCA_004026665.1 Murina feae | reverse complement strand
ACATTCAGTATTATTTTTTAAATTTATTTTTATTCATTATTATTTTATACTGGTTTCAGATGTATAGCATACTAGTTAGATGATTTTATAATTTACAAAGTGATCCCCCCAATAATTCAAGTATTCACCTGGTACCATACATAGTTATTACAGTATTATTGACTCTATTTCCTATGCTGTACTTTACATTCCCATGACTCTTTTGTAACTACTGATTTGTACTTCTTTTTTTAAAAAAAACTTTATCGATTGAGTTTTAGAGAAAGCCGTAATGATTTGTTGTTCCACTTATTTATGCATTCATTGGTTGCTTCTGTATGTGCCCTGACCAGAGATCAAACCCACATCCTTGGCGTATTGGGATGATGCTCTAACCAATTGGGCCAGGGCTGTTTGTGTTTTATTTGTTTATTTTGTTCTTTAGATTCCACATATAATTGAAATCATATGGTATTTGTATTTCTCTGACTGACTTATTTCACTTAACATAATACTCTCTAGGTGTCTGTTCTTGGAAATGATAAGATTTCATTCTTTTTTTTTTTTTTATGGCCACATAACATTTCATTGTATATATGTACCACATCTTCTTTATGTACTTGTCTATTGGTAGGTACTTGGTTTGCTTCCATATCATGATTGTTGTAAATAATCACGAATTTGCATGTTACTTTTGCATAGGGGCCATGCTAATCTTGGTGTCATTTCAGTTTTAGTATATGTGCTGTCAAATTGAGCACGGAGACTGCTTCTTAGGACTGTCCACCATCCACCCCTCTCCCTGCTTCTCGGCACCAACAGACCAGGCCACTGGCCCTTCTGCATAGCTTGCTGCACTCAGTTCTGTTTCCTCCATCCATTTCCCACACAGTAGCCTGAGAGACCTTTCTAAAAACCGTGAGCAGGTTACCACCATTCTCTAGGTCAAGTCCAGATGTGTCATTCCCTGCACTGCCTGGGCTCTGCTTCTGTCTCTTATCACATCCATCCTTCCCCACTCTTCCCACTTCATGTCCCAGCCTTCCAGCCTCATGACCTGTAACGTTCTCTCTGCCTGGAAACTTCCACCCACTCCTACCTTCCCTCAGCTTAGGCATTGCTCCCTGGTGCCCCTCCCTGGTGGGGTGGGTATGTCCTTATAGCTTCCATCACACAGCTCCCTCACTCTGGCTCTGACCAGTCTTGCAGTTCCTCCATGAAGGGTGAAGGAACTGGTGGCCTGGCCCAGAATGGCCTTCAGGAAGTTGATCAACGGAGTCATAGATGGTCAGGATTTGGATGGTTCTCTGTGGTTGCCTAACATAACTGAGCCCAGGCCTCTGGGCCCCCTTCTACCCCCAGGGCCGGATCTCCTTCTACATGACCAACTATGGTGAGGAAGGGACACATGTGGGGAGTGCAGCAGCCTTGGACAACACTGACCTGGTGTTTGGCCAGTACCGGGAGGCAGGTATGTCTGCCCAGGGCCCTTCCCTGTGGAACACATGTCATAGGCCTGGGTCTACCGTCCCCATTGAGGCAGGTCAGGCCCAGTCTCTCCTGGCATGAAGGTGAGGCCCACATTAGTTACTCCATGTGCTCTTCGAGGAGCGGCATGATGTCAGGGACGTCCCAGGAGCTGGAGGAAGAGCTTTTCAAGCAAGAGAGAGCCAAGCCAGGTGCAGGAGTTTGGGGGGGTGGGCTTCCCCTCTGTGTATGCCTGCACTTTTGGTTAAAAGCTGTGCTCCTAATTGGTCCATGGCTACCAGTTGTCCGATGTGGGGGGTCACTTCCCTTCTCTGAGTGTCAGTGTTCTCATCTCCAAAATCAAGATGATGATGGTATTGTAATTCCTGCACTGGTGTTTGCTGGGAACATGCAGTAAGGGCAGGCCTAGCTGCAGGCGTGGGCCCTTGTCCTCAGCGTGCGAGCTCTGCTGGCCTCCCTCCAGGCGCCACAGCCTTCAGGGAGCAGAAGCAGATGGGAAGGCCTGGCAGGTCCCAGCCAGGGAGCTGGCTTACTTCGAAGTGAACAAGTGCAGGGAAGGAAGCATCAAAGGCTAGGACTGAAGAAAATCAGTGTGCATGCGGGAGTGATTGGGGCGAGGGAGTTAGCCTGGGGAGCTGAAGGGGTGGTTCCAGGCTGGTTGTTGGTATAGGGTCCTTGCCAGAGAGCCTCCCTTCTGGGGCTTCCAGGGAGCCAAATCTCGAGCCTTCCTCGTAAGGACTTCATGACCGAGGGCAAGTTGCTTAACTGCTCTTAGTTTTCTCATGTATAATGGGAGATGGTGAACCCTTTCTTTCAACATGGTTGTTGGCGTTTGTGGGAGAGATGACGCAGGGCTGTTAGTTCAGGGCTTGGCATGGGGTAAGCACTCAGTGTGCGGCGATGTTGTGACCAGCTGGAGCCTCTCACCCTGGAATAACTTTTCAGAAGGGAGGCAGGGCTTGGCCAGGCTGGCTGTGCAGGGTCCTCCCTCGACCAGTAGGGAGTTCTGGTCTATTCTTAGACTATCCACTCCCCTCTCCGCTGCACCTGACCCCCAGCCCTACATGCTGTAAGAGGCAGACACCCTGTGATAGTCCGTGGTTCAGCATCATTAGCAAGGAAGATTTCCCCAGAAACTGGGCTGCAAGCCGGCTTTGCACAGTGCTTCCTGTCTGTTTTTGCTATTGGGGTCTCCAGGCAGGGCCAAGTGAGGGTCCTGGACTCGTGGTGGCAGCTGGACACTCCACACAGGGCTGTTTGGGCCCTGGCACCACAGTCAACCCAAGGCCCTGCTTCTGGGCAGCTGCTGAGGTAAGGTGAGGTGCACTCGGTGCCTATCCTTGCCTCTCGATCTCCCCGCTGTGGAGTGGGGAGAACAGGGTACTCAGAACAACAGTACCTGGTTTGTGCTGCTTCAGGGAACCCCTCCCGCACCAGACAGGTGAGGTGGGCCTCATACTTCCCTGTCAGAGCCTTGTGGTCGGCTCTCTTTGATGGTAGGTAGGCGTCCACCAGAGATTTTGTTTAAAGAAATTAGGTACTTTCTCATTAAAAAAAAAAAAAAAAAAAAAAGCAAGCAAGCTAGATGTCTTTGTCTTGAAAAACTGATTGATTTAGCCTCCCTGGGTAGCCATCAGTTGGTTTGAACAGTGGCTTTCTTCTTGAGATAGGCCTGTGCTTTCTTTAAAAATTTTTTCCGTTTTCATTAAAATCTTCACCAGAGGATATTTTTTTCATTGATTTTTTTTCTTTTAAAGAGAGAGTGAAAGAGGAGGTTGGGGGGGAAGAGACGTTGATGTGAGAGAGGCACATTGACTGGTTGCCAGGATGGAACCTGCAACTGAGGCACATGCCCTTGATCGGGAACCGAACCCTTGACCCTTGAGTCTGAGGGCTGACCCTCTAACCACTGTGTCAAACCAGCCAGGGTCAGTCCCAGGCCCAGGGTTTTCTGGCCTGCCCACCTGGTTCCTGCACCTGCTGGTCCCCTAAGCGTGACAGTATGCCTCCCCTGCTCTTGTCCAGCTCCCTTAACTGTACAAACAGGAAATTGGAAGCTTGGGCAGGAAGGGCCTTGCCCTAGGACCCCCACAGGGTTGGTCTACCCCCTTGGGCCCCTCTCCCCCACTAACTGCTGCCTCCTCCCCATGCAGGCGTGCTGATGTATCGGGACTTCCCCCTGGAACAGTTCATGAACCAGTGCTACGGCAACGTGAACGACCTGGGTAAGGGGCGCCAGATGCCCGTCCACTATGGCTGCAAGGAGCGTCACTTCGTCACCATCTCCTCTCCGCTGGCCACACAGATTCCTCAGGGTGAGGATGCGTGTGTGTGTGCGTGTGCGTGTGCGTGTGCGGACGATGAGTATTCATGGTGCTCTGCTCCTGCTTACCACTCTCTCACTGCCTGCAGCGGTGGGAGCAGCCTATGCAGCCAAGCGGGCCAATGCCAACAGGATTGTCATCTGTTACTTCGGTGAGGGGGCAGCCAGTGAGGGGGATGCCCATGCCGGCTTCAACTTCGCCGCCACCCTTGAGTGCCCCATCATCTTCTTCTGCCGGAACAATGGCTATGCCATTTCCACGCCCACCTCTGAGCAGTACCGCGGGGATGGCATCGGTATGGACCTGTGTCAGCTCCTCCTCCCTCCCTCCTGTTCTCTTCCTGCAGTGTCGGCACAAGGGAGGTCGCAGGAGACTGTGAACGGAGCGCTGCTCTCCTCCCCTTTCCTCCCCTGCTCATTGTCCTCATCAGAGCCATGGGGTTTGAGCTGCCTCTCTCTGTTCCCACAGCGGCTCGAGGCCCCGGGTACGGCATCTTGTCAATCCGTGTGGATGGCAATGACGTGTTCGCTGTGTATAATGCCACCAAGGAGGCCCGGCGGCGGGCCGTGGCAGAGAACCAGCCCTTCCTCATTGAAGCCATGACCTATAGGTGCCTGTCTCCCCCGATTCCCATCAGCCTTGATAGCCACCATCTTTCCCATCTTCCCCACATGGATCACTGGGGTCTCCAAAGCCTGACCCTATCACCCCAAGTTGATCCCCTTCCTTGCCTTGAGCAGGATTGGGCACCACAGCACCAGTGACGACAGCTCGGCGTACCGCTCGGTGGATGAGGTCAATTACTGGGACAAGCAGGACCACCCCATCTCCCGGCTGAGGCACTACATGCACAGCCGTGGCTGGTGGGACGACGAGCAGGAGAAGGCCTGGAGGAAGCAGTCCCGCAAAAAGGTGAGGGGCTCCCTCTGTTGGAAACTGAAATCCCAGGGGGTGTCTGGAGGTGGTGCATCATGGGAAACCCTGGAAGGATGGAGGCTGGGATTTAGGGGACATTGAACTGGGAGACTCAGAGATCACCCCAGGGTTACCTGTAAATGTGGCCTGTGGAGCCAGGTTGCCTGGGCACCTACACCTCAGCCATGTCTTTGGCACAATGTCTGCCCTCTGCTCTCTCATCTCTGAAGAGGGATCCTGGGTACCCACTTCAGAAGGTTGGGGATGGGATGACTTAATCCGCATGTGGTGTAAGTGTCTCACCCACAGCCAGCCTGTGTCCTCCTGGGCCCTGGCCATCAGGAGCCAGAGGTCAGGGCAGACCCTGGTGTCAGGCAGCAGTGTATCCAGCTCTGCCCCTAACTACATTGTCACGGGCAAGTCTCTTTTCTGTGCCTTGGTTTCCTTATCTCTAACTTGCCTGCTTCTTAGGGGTGTTGAGTTTGAAACCATTCTGTAGGCTTAGGTCAGTACCTAGACCCGCTATCACCACGGTGATAATGACCGTCTTCCTTGTTCACATAGGAACACAAAGGTTAATGCCTCTCTGAAGTCCTACAGACAGGAGGCAGGGCCCTGGGTGGGAGGCCAGTTACCTGCCCACTGTCCCGTGTGCCCCAGGTGATGGAGGCCTTCGAGCAGGCCGAGCGGAAGCTGAAGCCCAGTCCCAGTCTGCTCTTCTCGGATGTGTATCAGGAGATGCCTGCCCAGCTCCGCAAGCAGCAGGAGTCCTTGGCCCGTCACCTCCAGACCTACGGCGAGCACTATCCCCTGGATCACTTTGAGAAGTGAGGCCTGCTTGCCCCACCCCACCCATCTCAGGTACCCTGAGAGGCAGTCCCAGGCTGAGGGGTGGAGGCAGCTGGCAGGACACCACCCTCTTCCCCAGCCAGCACCCTCCAAGGGGCCAGGGCAGGACTGAGATATTAAGGGCGGGGCTTCTGCTCACCATCCCAGCTCCTCTAGGCTGTTACATTGTTGGGGGGCCTTCTCAGCCCCACCTTGTGGTTGCAGTGCCTTCTCCCAGGGGCTAGGTGGGCCTCCAGGAGTGGAAGCCCCTCTGGGCTAGGGGCAAGCATGGCAAGTTAGCCTGTGGAACTTACTCAAAATGAGAGGTGATCAGCAGGCAGTGAATAAACTGTCTTTCTACATTTGGTTCTCTGCCATCTTTGGTCTCTGTTTCCTGGAGTTTTGGAGGTGGGAGGAGAGTCCTGCATTACTGGTTTGGGACCCTGCCCCTTCACTTACATCAGTGGTTCTCAACCTTTTTTTGGCCATGCCCCACCTAAGCATCTCTAAAATCCTGATGTCCCCCACCCCCGCCCAACATATAATTCTTATTATTCAAAAAGTGAACTCCTATTCACGTGGAGGAAGCCTAAAAGGTCATTAACTTAACGTAGTCTAAACAAGCTTCCAAAGAACATGGCATCCATAAAAGAGAAAAATAAAAGAATGAAAGGACAGTTGAAGTACTGAGGAAGAAATCACTAAGAAATGTTAAAAAATAATATGAAGTGATATGAAAAAATAGCAAAGTTTCAAAACGTAATAGAGAACTGACATGCATAAATGTCACAGTATATACTTATATACTGTATATGAGACTCCTAGAACTATAAAAATGCAAAACATTTACTGTTAATAACTTATTCTCCAATTGCCCCCTTAAAAATCAAATTGCCCCCCTGTGGGGCATGTGCCCTATGTTGGGAACCACTGAGTTGGATGGATAAGGCCAAGGCCGTTGAGGTATCTACTTCCCTGGAAACTTTCACAAGGTGGAGGGCCAGCTTCAGCAGTCAGGGTGGAGTAGAGTGTTCCAGACTTGGACTCCTGCTCTCCCATGGCGGGAGGCAAACCTGGTGTCCAGCAAGGTGACCAGGAGGCTGTTGGAGCTGGCCCTGTGCAGTAGGGGTGGTGGGGGAAGGGTGTCTAGTGTACAGGTCAGGGTGTGCAGGGTATGGGTGGCTGAGCTTTGCTCATAAAGTTCCCAGGACCCCATAGGCACAAAGACAACTCCAAGCCTCAGAGTGGAGCATTCATATTTTTCAAAAATAAAGAATATACAAAAACAGTCCTCTGCCTCCTGCTGCCCGGTTCCGTAGCCTGGGCCAGCCCAGGAGGGGCTCAAGCAGTCGTGACTCTGGGACCTCCTCCCACAGAGAGGCTGAGCAAGGGGCAGGCAAAAGGCTGGTACTGAGGCCCTGGGCCCAGGCCAGGTTGGCCCTCCCCTCCCAACCTCACTGAGGCTCAGCAATGGAGCTGAGGGTCCTGCAGTTGTTTCCAGAGCCAAATGCTGTCCTGGGGTCTGACGGGTCGCACCAGCAGCAGGTCACGGAGGACGCAGGGGTCAGCCCTGCGGTCTGCTGGCCAGGCTGTGAGGAAGCCTATGTGGGCCCTGGGCACGAGGCCAAGAGCACGGAAGCACAGGCCAATGTAGACATCGTTGAAGGGGAACGGTGCCACACGGGCTGCTGCCTGCAACAGCCAGGGTGCCAGGCGCCCAGCGATGATGTAGCCACCCCCGCTGGCATAGGCCGGGTAGTCCCCTTCAAAGAAGGACATGGGCACGTAGAAAGGTCCTCCAGGCTTCCGGAGGGGCTTGGCCTGGGTAAAGACCTCACCCAGGTAGAGGCCTCGGGCCCAGCTGGGTGGCAGGGCCTGCAGGTAGTCCAGCAGGGCAGGAGTGTGCACAAAGGCATCATCCTGAGCTTGCAAGATGAAGCTCACACCAGCGCAGTGGTAGCCAAGCCAGGACAGCAGCAGCAGGTCCTTGAGTGTCTCATTGAAGGGAACGTCCAGGAAGTCCCAGAGTAGCAGGTCACTGTAGCGGTGGCTCTCCCAGGCTACCAGAGGGCCTAGGTCAGGACCCCCCTCACCTACTGGGGACCCCAGCAGGAAGAGCAGGCGGATTCCAGGAGCAGGACCACCCCAGGTCTCCCTCACGGCCTGTCGTTCCGCAAATCGCCCTGGTTCCGACTTGACAGCCAGCAGCAGGTAGGGGATATTGGTTTTCCCACAGCTGGGCACTTGGCCGCGGTCACCTCCTGGCAGCCACTGAGGAAAGTTCCTGCAGGCTGCTGACAGCAAGAAGCGGCGGAGGTCCTCAGGGTAGGAGGTGAAGTCGGGGATTTCAGCAGCCGCTGCAGCCCCCCAAGACCGGCAGTCTCCTTCCTCAGTGCCGTTCCCACTGGGCAGGGTCCCCAGTCGCCACTGCTGCTGGTTCCAGTAAGCCAAGGGCAGTGGGCCAGTTTGGCCCAGACGGGCTGAGAGGTTAGCTGGCAGGGTGGGCTCTGGACTGGCTGGCGAGGGGCCTGGCAGGGTGCCCTGGGGTCCCAGATAGACCTTGCTCAGCCGAGACTCGGATGTCCACTCGATGTACACTTTGAGGCCCAGGAGCGTGAGCAGTGCTGACAGGCAGAGAAGGCACTTGGGGCAGCGCATGACCCAGCCCGGGGAAGGGATGGCTGCGGTGGGAGCTGCAAAGGAGCCACAGAGGCCTTTGGAGTGCAGGATGAGCCTTCATAGTTCCCACCAACCCAGTAATGGCCTTAGTCCCAGACCCTAAACCAGCCCCTATTCTGAACCTGGAATCACTGCTCCAATCCCATTCCAACACCCCCTCTTTCCACTCTTAGCGCAATCCCTTCCATAGCTTGTTCCATTCCCTCATTCATCCTCCTCTCCAGGAATCAGGATCCCTGGGGTCAGCTCCTTCCAGCGTCAGAGAAACCCAAATTCCCTCGCTCCAGCTGCCCCCACCCCAGGGACTGGGGAGCCCTCTTTACCTCTGGGTCCGGCTCCAGCACCCCGGGCCTCTGGTCAGGCCCTCCCAGCTCCCTTCCTTTTGCCCAGGTCCTGCTGGGGCTGAGTCTTCTTTCTTCTTGTGTCATTGTTCTTCAGCCCAGCCCAGCCCAGCCCAACCAGAGGGGTGGGGCGGGGAGGGGAGCCGGCAGCTGGGAGGGCCCCAGGGGCTGGGAGGGGCCGGGGCGGGGCTGAGGGAGGCAGGGAAGAGGGGGAGGAAAGGAGGCTGACCTGAGAGATGGGGCTCTGGCTTGTTGGGGCTAGTTTTCTGGTGAAGCAGAGGCGATTGGGTGCAGAGATTGGGGCACCTGGTTAGGTCTGGGACGGGGGAACCAGAGGCCTGGGAGACTCTGAGGGAGGGTGAGGTTGAGAGCTAGGTCTGAACCTGGGCTGGGTAGTGTTGGAATGGCCCAGAGACAGGCAGTCCCAAAGTTGCAAAACTGGAGGCAAGGGGCTAATGATTGGTGGAAGGAGGAGGCGACAGAGAATGTGCTGAGAGGGCTGACGCCTGCGAGAGATGGGGGTGGTGTTGCTGCCCAGAGTTGTGGTGGAATGGGGAAGGGGGCTGGTGAGGACAGCCAGCCAGGGAGACCTCATGAAGAGGCAGGGAGAAGAGCAAACAGGGCCAGGCTCAGGGAGAGGCGGAGAAGGGAGCCAGGGAGGAGTAGGAGAGGACCAGATGGAGGGAGAAGTGGCAGCTGCAGGTAGAGCCAAGCTAGAGAGCATTAGCGGGGGAGCCTTCAAGCTGAGCCAGCCCTGCACCTTCGTCCCCTTGGGAGCCTGGCTGCCTGACTAGCAGGGTGGGAACCTATTCCTACCCGGCCCCCACTCCAGTCCTGCCCATAGCTGCACAGGGACACGAACACTCACATCCGGCCCCCAGGGACAGGAGGGGTTGCCTGCCTGTTTACACCGGATGCCCTCCCGAGGATTCTGCTGTTGGGGCTGCAGCAGCTGTCTGGGGAGGGTAGTGGATGGGGCCTCCTCATCTCAGACCTCCTGGAACCTGGGGTGGGACTAAGCCTGGCCTGACCCCCTTCACTCCACTTGGGGTTAGGGAGGACTGTCTCAGGGACCCTGCCTTAGCCACAGCAGCGGATCATCTGTCCAGTGATTTCCTCCCCCTAAGTTTGAATAATGGAGCCCATGGGACCAGCTGGAGGAAGACAGTGTGGAGGAAGTGGGGAATATTAATGGAATAGAAGCTAGAGTGGGAAATGACAACCAGGGGCTAGGGATCTAAGCCCTCCCCCAGGGCTTGAAGAGAGGGGTCCAAGCCCCCTGAGCTCTCCTGGCTCAGCGAGCTACTCCCAGGGGGTGCAGGGGTTCTCCACAGGGGAGACACTATGCCTTGTGGAGTGTCTGTGGGAATCTCGGAGGGTACAATCTTATTGCTATGTGCATCAGTCTGGGTCCCAGGAGGGAAAGCACACAGCAATGGGAATAGGGAAAGCTGAGTGTCAAGAAGAGGTGCCTTCTGTGGAACACGGTGGGGGAGGGGGCGAGGCAGGTACGTGCAGATGACCATGATCAACCCAACATCCCTGCCTCCCTAAGCCTTTAGATCCCTTCTGACTTCTTTGCCTCATTAACTGTAGGCCAGTGCTGAATCCAAGTCCAAGTTACCCAACCAAGACAGCTGTTAGGACCACCCCCCGCTGCACAAGCTAACCCACTAAATCCAGAATCTCCAGTAAGTACCCTTGTACCAGTGAACTTGCCCACCCCCCCGCTCTCACACCCCTAGAATCCATTCCTGCATGGGTTCCCCAGGTTTCCAACTGTACAAGTATTTCAGTGTATAAGCCGTTGCCCCTGGGTCATCGTGAGCACCTGTCCCCCGGGGCTTGCTGAGATTTGGCCCCGGGTATTTATGGGTGTAGTGACAGCAGGGTGCTTATGATGACTCTTGAGGATGGACACTCTCAAGCCTTCTCCCCATTACATCCGGGGGGTTTCAAGCACAGGAAGACTGGTGGTCTCCTCAGATGCTGCTAAGGAGGCTCAGAGTGAGGTGGGTTTTCAAGATTGTGTTTCTTCTGGTCCAACCAGACAACCGCATTCAAAATTTCAAGATCTCACTGTTTACCAGTCAGCACCCTCACTTTCACATGAGGAGACTGGAATTCAACCATCATCAACCTGCAGACTTAAATGCTGTAGCGTATTTTCAGTACTGTCAGCCCTGTGGCTATGAGCACTAACTGGGTGGCTGTCACAGAAGTGTTCTGACAGTAGTCTGAGCTGAGGTGGCAGACCCGCGCGTCCTTGTCTATCCGTAGGCACTCAAGGGCACTGCAGAGAATCTGTCCAATGCTATCTTTAGAATGGTCACCACTGCTACAGTCAAGTGTTGCAGTCAGAGGGGCTCCTGGGGCTCCTGTTTCAGCTGCACCTCATCACAATAAACCCGTGACGGCCTGACTGACTGCAGGCCATGGACTTCAGTCCCATCTCTGTGAGCCTATCTCCTGGAACACTCTGGATACCAATGCTGTACCAATTTGGATCCAATCAGGAGAGGGGGAAAAAACCCAGTAATATGAACAGGGACATTTAATATAAAGAATTATTGACGTCAACAGCGAATTGAAGTGACGAGGGATTCACTGGTAAGGTGCCTTGGAAATTACTGGAGATCACCTCTGGGGTGGGGTAGAGTCATTCACCGGAGGTAGCCCAGTGAAAGTACGCCTCTAGGAAACTGCCAGGTGGGGCAGGGTGGGGTTTCAGGGGAGGCTGCTGACCGCCCCACCACCTCCCAGCAATGGAGAAGCCACAGAGCTAGCGAGGCAGGAGCCTGCACACCTGAACAGGAACCAAAAGCCTTGCTTCCTGCAAAGTCTCTCGAGCGCCTCCTACTGACAAGGCTTATGTCAGTTAGCAAAGGAAAAATATTTCAAAGGCCTAGATCAGTTTTCACGGTGCACATAAAAAGTTGAATCTGCAGCAAAGTCAATAAGCCAGAACACCATAGGACTTGGGATGCTACTGGCATTTAGTGAGTGTGGGCAAGGGATGCTGTACCCTGCAGTGAGCTGACTAGTCCCACACGGAACAACCATCCCTTTGGAATGCCAGGAGCACCCCTGTTATCAGTAGGGTTGCAGTAGGAATCAGAGACTCAACACAACTTGGCTGAGATTCATCTGGATGGGGAGGGGGCTGTGACTAGGCAGGGATGGGGCTGGCTGTGTCCCGAGACTGCTCTTCCGGCCTTGACGTCAGGCCCTGGGCCCACTCAGCTCCCAGAACCTCGCACCTGGGCAGCATTTCCTCCACCAAGATCTGAGTGAGGCCTGGGTTGGACACAGCAGGGAGGTCTGAGATGTCCAGCCTGCGGAGGTTCCTGTGGAAGCAAGAAGGGGAGGGCCCACATAAGGACAGCATCTGTGAGAGTGTATGGAGGGGGTGCACTGGCCCCATTCAACCCCTCGCTTCTGAAAATAAACATCTTTAACTGTCTAGAGAATGCCCAAATCTATGACCCCACTGTGTTAATTACAAATAGACACCCCTGGCTCCTATGGTTCTACAACAGTGTAAATATCATGGAGTTTTCATTAAAACTAAAAGAAAAACTCGGGAGTACTTTCATTCCCCCAGAGACTTACTGCCACTGCTCATCTGTGCTTACCCACCACAGACACAGAGGCAGGGAGAAAGAGAACTGCCTGACACTGCTCCCTCCCCACTTTCCCACATGTGAGCTGGGTGGGACCCCCCCCCCCCGCCCCCTGTCCTGGCTCGGGGGTAGACGGAGCTGAGGTCTTACTGGAGGTGATGGAGGCAGGCGAGGCCCCTTTCAGAGATTCGGGGGCAACCAGCCAGTGAGAGCTCCTGCAATGAATTGGCCAACTGGTGGAGGCGGCTGAGACACCAGTCATCCACATGGGGACAGCGCTGCAGCGACAGGGATTGCAGCTCCTGCAGGGCCACTGCAGGAGGGAGAGGGCAGATGGCACTCAGAATCCCTCTGGAGCCCACCACGAAAGGGAAAATGCAGAGCCCCGCCCATCTCTACCTCCCCACCCCACTCACAGAGGTTGTCTAGGCCTTCGTAGTTGATGGCACAGTCACTGGCATCCACTGCCTCTATAGGTACCGCCTGGAAACTCAACAACTGGACAGGGAAGTAGCCATGCTCACTGGACTGAATCCACTCTTTGCCCTGGAATCTGGAAAGGAGGTTCCAGGTGGGTACCCCACTTATCCCCAAGCCTCCAGCCTCCTGAGACCATTACCCAGCCCGTATAATACACGTCTAAGGGGTATACACGTCTGGTTTCATTGGATCCCATGATGATCTATCAAATATGGAATGTTTGGCCTGTTTTATGTACCTAGAAGCCGAGGGCTGGAGACATTACTGATAACATAAAAGAGCTACCATATGAGAACCTTTCTAGATGGGCAAACGTTGAGACATTTTCAGATATATAAACCATTTCTAAGGAAGGTGCTGGAGGAAATGCATAAACCAAGTAAAAATTTTAATTAAAACAATAAGTAGATAAAGTCTACATGAATTTTGCTTTTCAAGAAAGAAGAAAAAAGAAGGGCCCTAACCAGTTAGGCTCAGTGGATAGAGCGTTGGCCTGTGGATGGAAAGGTCCCAGGTTCGATTCTGGTCAAGGACACATCTCCAGTAGGAGGTGTGCAGGAGGCAGCTGATCAATATTTCTCTCTCATTGATGTTTCCAACTCTCTATTCCTCTCTCTTCCTCCCTGTAAAAAATCAATAAAATATATTACAAAAAAGAAAAGAAAAAAAGAAAGAAAAGATGGTGGGAAGAACCTCCCAAAGGTTGGAGGAGGAATTGGGAAGGAGAGAAAAGAAACTAGTGTTTATTGAACACATCTGCCATGCCAGACCTTGTTACAAGCATTTACATTACAAAATGTGTTTATAGGTTAGCTACCACTGCCATTCCACGTTACAGATGACCAAACGGAAGCTTGGGACCAGGCCCCAGCCAGTAGGGGGCAGAGGCTGGGGGCCTCACGGGGAAGCCTGCCTGACTGAAGAGCCTGAGGCTTACGGAGCCCATCCCTGGCCTCCTCCATCCCCGTTTTGACACCTTTGCTGTCATACTTGACTGAGCCTCCCTGCTTCAGGACAAAATAGGCTCCTGCGACGTAGGGGCCATATCGATTCTTGATGCCGGTGAAGGATCTGGCGAGAGAACAGTAGTTAAGGGTGAGGACTGGGAACACTGCACCCTTCGCCATGCCTGTGCTGCTGACATGGTCAGAATCCACAGGATCAGGACTGATGGGCACACAGAGTCAGGCTGCAAATATTTACTGAGTGCCTATCAAGTGCTGGGCACAGGGGGGCAGTGGTGACCAAGGCAGATAACTGTCCCCGCCCGTCTAAGTTAATTTACAGGGAGAAACCGTAATAAACTGGGAGAGCGAGTTGCAGGCAGTTTCAATTCCAGGAGAAAAGTAGAACACAGAAACTGACTAGGAGTGGCCTGGGTCAGGGGTGGGATGGAGAAGGCTAATGTAGTCTGGCTGGTAAGAAATGCTTCTTGGAGGTAGTGAAACTTGTGCAGAGGTCTGAGTGGCAGGAAGGAATGCAGAGGTCAAGGCATGAGGCTGCCAGGCCAAGGGAACAGCTAGTGCAAGGCTCAGCAGCTCAAATCTGGACAGTTGAACAAACAGCAATAAGGACACCATGTTGCAGGGGAGAGGAGAGTCCCTCGTAGGCATCTCAAAGCTCAGCAGGTACCAGATTTTGGGCTTTGGAGTTTGGCTCTCATTCTAGTTGCCCAACGGGAAGCCAGGCTTGTGAATTGGAAACCATTTCAGGGTTACAAGCGAAATGGTAATGTTCTCTATTTTACTTTTTGGCTGCTTTGTAACTTATAAATAGACTGTAGGGTCAAACAGTGACCAGCGAGGTTACTGCAGTAATCCAACCATAAAATGAGGAGTCTCTGCTCTGGCTACAAACAGTGAAGAAGGTGAGAACTGGTCAAATTTGAGATATTCTAGTATTTTATGGACCAAGTGGATGTAGAAGGCAGAGAAACAGAGGAATCAGGGATGACTCCTTAGAATTTGGCCTGAACAACTGGGTGGGTAGTGGTGCTGTTTACTGGGATGGGGAAGGCTTTGAGGTAAGGAGACCTTTTGGGGGGAAATCAAGTGTTTGCTGGTAATCACGTTGGGTCTGAGGAGCCAGCTAGACCAAGAGGAGATGGTGGGCAGCAGGCTGCCTACATGAGCGGGAGTCCTTGGGAAGGGTATGAGCCATAGATGAAGATGTAAGTCGGCATGGCTAGTACTGGAAGCCACGGGACCACCTAGGAGTGGCAAGGGCAGGGTGTGGATTCTGACCAGTAGGCAGAGCAGTAGGGTCTTGCAGGCCAGGGGTTCTCACCGATTTTTCTTGTGCACCTTTGACACCTGCTTTTGGAACAGGTACTCCCTCAAAGCCTCCACGTCATAGAAGCGGTCAGTCAGGAACTGGAGCAGCATCCTCCCCTTCCTCTGATTGCCCTCTGGGGTCACTGCACTGCTCAGACCACGGATACCGCTGCTACCCAAATTCCATATGGGGGCCACCAGGTGCAGGGACTGGGGAGGAAGAGGAGAGGCTGAGCCTGGAGGGCCTCCTGTGAGACCGAGCTGAACCCCCCTGTGTTCTGTTCTTGGTTTATGAATTTCCCTCCCCACACCCCCCCCCCCCCACAATGTTGCTGATCCACTAAATTCTCTCACAATTCCCAAATTCTGCATTTGGGATTCCCAGATTTCCCTCCATGTTTTCCCCAAGTTCTTCCTCTTAACTCTAAATTTTCTCTCTGATTTAGCCAAACATTCTTGGTTTCCCAAATTCCCTATTTTCCCCTCAAGTGCTTATTTTCTCTCAAAACCTCCATTATCTGACTTGTTAATTTCCCTCAATTTCTTCCCTTAATTTTACCCAATTTTCCCTGGAGTCTTCCTGAATAACCAAATTCTTTCCCCCAAATATAATCTTAATTTATTTAGTTTGTTTCCAAACCACCCTCAAACTCAACTTCTCTTCAAAGTCTTCTCTTAGCTTGCTCCCAACTTTTTTTTTTGCTTTAACCAACTTCTCATTTCCCCCCAAAACTTGCCCAAATCTTTATTTTCCCTCAAAATTCATAAGCTCCCAACCTCTTACTTTAATTTTCTCTAACTTCATTGCTGACTTTACCCAATTCTTTCCAAATTTTCTCCACAAATACTGAAAAATCTCCCCTAATCCCCCAGGTATTTTCCTTGGAACACCCCAATCTACCTCTTGGTTCCCCCATCCCATCAACATCCCTTTGGTTTTCCATCAAAATTCCTAACTGTCCTGAGTTTCCCTTACTGGCATTTCTTTGGAGTCCTACCCTTCCAAACGCCCTTTCCCTTGCAGGTTTCACTCTTTTTTGTTAATCCTCACCCCCCATCGTTTTAGAGAGTGGAAAGGAGGTAGAGACTGGCTGCCTCCCTCAGGGTAATCGATCTAGCAAGCCAATGCGTACCCCGACCGAGAATCGAACCCGCGACCCTGCTGTGGGAAACCACTGAGCACCCAGCCAGGGCACCAGTCCCAACCTCGCCGGGCCCGCGACGCCCTCATCCCTGCCTCTGATTGGCTGGGTGCGCCCATGGAACGCATTCCCTGCTGCTCTATTGGCTTCTTTCTGCCAGTCCCCGCCCCCTCTTCCTCGCCGACGCTCCCCAGCAGCCAGCGACCTACGCCCGCCCTTCCCGGCCCCGACAGCCGCGTCTCCGCTGCCAGCGCGAGGCCCAGCGGGTCCTCCTGCTGCCCGCGCCCCTCGCTGCCTGGGCCGGGCGGAGGCCCTGAAGGCAGAGGCAGCCGAGCGGACTTCAACCCGGGGGTTCTAGGAACCCCGAGACCTACCGCCCTGGGCGCCGCCATCTTGCTGAGATTATGTAACCGGAAGGGGCCGGTCCTTTCTTGTCCCACCCACCGGGCTCTGTCTTCACCTTTTTCGTGTGGTTGCTCTGTCCTCTTAAAGGCACACGCACTCTTTACGCTCGGGTTAGAGATTGCCCAAAGCGGCCCTCTCCGTAGTCTTTATAACCGGACGCTCGCCTTTCCGAGCGGAGGGGGCAGTGCTTCCTGTCGGAGCACCTTCCTCCCTGGGACTGCAGCCTCGGCTCCTCAGCTCCCCTCTTCTCCAGCTCGCACTCCTACCTCCTTGCGACAAGGAACGATGTACCTCAACCGCTGAGCAGCATTCTTTTTCCGGAGGGAAAAGGTCGGAGTGGGGGGTGTGGTTAGACTTCAGGCAAGAGATGGTGATATCTCACGATTAGTATTGTGATGTGTTTGTGATTCAGTTCGGAGCTCAGAGTGAAGCTTCAATGTGAAGTCTTGTGAATAGAATTATCCATCCATCCATCCGTTCGATCATTCCACAAATATTTACTGAGCACCGACCATGGGGCAGGCACTGCTCTGGGTGCCGAGGTTACCGTGATGAACAGGACAGACCCAGCCCCTTTCTCAGGCAAGGAGAGGATGGATAAGAAACATGAATAAGCAGCATCCTTTCAGCTAGAATTTGATAAGAGGCAAATAAACACAGGTAATATAATGGGGAGTGATTGTGGTATAGGGCCATCGGAAGAGGTGACATTTCAGTAGAGGATAAGAAGGGAACAGCCATTCAAAATTCTGGGAGGAAAGTTCCAGGCACCGGAATGTAACAGCCAGTGCAAAGGCCCAGAGATGGGGACCATCTTGAAAAGAGGTAGAAGTCGGATCCGACAGGTGGGCAGGGAGCTGACTGTGCAGGCATGGTAGGATTTTATTCCATTCACAGGGCAGCTTTGTGTAAAGATCATGTCTGCCAGGCTGAAAACAGGTCTTAGAGGGCCAGGGTGGAAGCAGGGGGCAGCAAAGAGGCTACAGTCGCCCTAACCAGTTTGGCTAAGTGGATAGAGCCTCGGCCTGCAGACTCAAGGGTCCCAGGTTCGATTCTGGTCAAGGGCATGTGCCTTGGTTGCGGGCACATCCCCAGTAGGGGGCGTGCAGGAGGCAACTGATTGTTTCTCTGGATGTTTCTAACTTTCTATCCCTCTCCCTTCCTCTCTGTAAAAAATCAATAAAATGTATTAAAAAAAAA
>PVJC01036534.1:0-17661 GCA_004026665.1 Murina feae | reverse complement strand
CATCTCACGCAGTATTGCACAGAGCAAATAACCTACAGCACACGCATTCTTAATTAGCAGTCTGGAACATAAATAAACCAAGAGGAGAGAGAGAGAGAAAGAGAGAGAGAGAGAGAGAGAGAGAGAGAGAGAGAGAGAGAGAGAAGAAGAAGAAGAAGAAGAAGAAGAAGAAGAAGAAGAAGAAGAAGAAGGAGAAGAAGAAGAAGAAGAAGAAGAAGAAGAAGAAGAAGAAGAAGAAGAAGAAGAAGAAGAAGAAGAAGAAGAAGAAAAAGAAAAAAGCAATGCAAAACCTCTAGATCGAACTTGAAGAGTGATGTGGGTAAAATGAAGACAAAACTATTATTTATCATTATGCTTCAGGGTAATAAGAGTTATCAAGTGGAACTATATTAAACTAAAAGGTTCTGCACAGCAATGGAAACTATCAAGAAAGTGAAAAGGCAATCTACTTAATGGAGAAAATATTTGCAAACCAAATACCTAACAAGTTGTTAATATGCAAAACATATACTTGTCAGAACTCATGCAACTCAAGGGGAGAGGTGGGGAACAAGCAAACAATCTGATTTAAAAAATGGTTAGAGAAATTGAATATGCATTTTTCCAAAGAAGACATACAAATGGCCAATGGGTATATGAAAAAGTGATCAATATCACTGCTTATGAGGGAAATGCAAATCAAAAGTACAGTGAGCTATCACCTCACCTGTTAAAATGGCTATCATCAAAAAGACAAGAAACAACTAGTGCTGGTGAAGATGTGGAAGAAAGGGAACCCTCACACACTATTAGTGGAATTATAAATTGGTGCAGCCACTATACAAAACAATATGAAATTTCCTCAAACAATTAAAAGTAGAAGTACCATATGACCTACATATCCTACATCGGCATGTATATCTGAAGGAAATGAAAACAGGATATAAGAAATATCTGCACTCTATTGTAGCACTAGAAGCCCATTGCAGGAAGATTCTTGCAAGAATAGGGCTTCCTGAGCCGGAGAGAAGCCCTCGCTTCCTCCCACCTCTGCTGCCTTAGCTCCCTCCCTTCTCTGCCACTTTGCTCCCTCCCATCTCCAAAGTCTCTGCTGCCTCACTTCCTCCCATCTCTGCTGCCTCGGCTCCCTCCCTTCTCTGCCACTTGGTTCCCTTCTGCAGCACTTGGCTTCCTTCTAGGCTGTCTTCAGTCTTCGATCCACACCTGTGTATACAAATTAACCACCATCTTGGTTGGGTTAATTTGCATATAGTTGCTCTGATTGGCTAATGGGCGTGGCTTGGCTGGTGGGTGTGGCTTAGTTGTCTCGGAGTGATGGTTAATTTTCATATTACTCTTTTCATTAGATTAGATTCTTCACTATAGTCAAGGCATGGAAACAGTTTAGTGTCTGTCAACAGCTGAACGGATAAAGATGTAATGTCAGGCTTGTTTCTCTCTATTCACTTGTCTTTCCATACTCAACCACATTCTGAGATAAAGGCAACAAAAGTCATTGCTTTTCAGTTTTTCACCTTTTTCTTGTAAAGATAGATGTGATGATATTTAAGCTCTTTCCATGTTGAAACAGAATCCTGAATCCTGATTGTTTCTCATATATACAGAATCTTAGTCTATGTAGAATATATACAGCAACTTCCTAGATACATAATTATAATCCCCTAATTGCAGAAACCTAATTTTCATCACTCTATAAGAAAGAGCTACATTTTCCTCTAATGCAGTAATACATTTTCTCATAAATTTTATGAATGTGCATACAGGTAAAATGGCCTTGGACATAGAACCGATTTTATACAAATGTCCAACAAGATGTGTGAGCATCCTAGGCACTTGATATGCTCAAGAATTGCATTTATGTCCAGGGGAATTTGGCCTTATTTTGCAGCAGGAACATTAATTGGCAGCCAGATGATAACCTTTATAACCTGGCATTCTCAATTGTAATGGTAACATCAATGGTTCGCCTGTGCTCTGACTTTTTTCTACCATGATTATTGACTAGAGGCCTGGTGCATGAATTTGAGCACTGGTGGGCTCCAGCCAGCCAGCCCTGATGGGAGCCTATCTGGGAGTGCCAATCAGGGTGTTGGGTGCTTATAGGGGCCTGGGTCAGGCTGGTTGGGTGCCACAGTGCGTGTCATAATCACCAGTCGTGCCCGTCATTCTGCTGTTCCGGTTGCTGGGCTTTTATATATATAGATTTGCACTGTCATTTTTCATGATTGACCCACATTTGCATTTTAATATTAATGACTGATATCCTGCCAGTTTTTTATCTTGAGTTTAAATGGAGTAATTTTTCTTTCTCACTCATAAACAACCATTTTCAATTACTCCTTTAAGGCTTCTCACTCAAACTATGTTAATTTTTCTGCCTTTTTGCTATTGTGTCACTTGTGCCATTTAGTGGTCATGTTTAAAACTGATAATCAATGAATCACACTTCTATTCTAGAACACTCTTATTTAACAAAGAGTCAAAATTAAAACAAATTTATTTCCTGGTGAAATATTAAGGGTTGTTTTGAAACTTGGAAATCTGACAACATTATGTCTGTATTTCCAAATAATAAAAACTGGCTAGAAGGAACTACATGGTACTATCTTTGTATATTTACTACCATGTTTGTCATTTCCTTAGTTGTGTGTGTGTGTGAAAGAGTATGTGCATGCATGTATATGTGTATGCATAGGCTCAACTTAATGAAAATTAAGGCAGTGGGCTACTTCATTAAATACAAAGTATTTGCTTGTATGCTATTCTCTTTTTCAAATTTGCAAATAAAATTGAGAAAAAGTTATAAATAAACTATTTTGGTATACAGTAAAGCAATTTTCAGTGTTCATTGCAAACATTAGTGATGATTGTGATTTGTCAAGTAAATTATTGTCTAGATAATATTTGCAGACTGTACCATAGAAACTAAATTGACAAATTCCTTTTTCCTTAGCTCAGGCATTTTTCTTTTAAAAAATTACATTGACACATATGTTTCTAGTTTAGAAATCAGGTTATTTTACTTTTATATTTCTGAAATTGGCAGGCATTCTTTCAATAAAGCTAACCAAGAAAAATGTATTCCTTTATCAAGTATAATTCCATCCTCACTCATATTCAATTCTTAAATTTTTATATGATCTCCATGTTGCCATTTTATGAGAATTTGCATGCATAAACAGCTCACCTAGAACTGGTATTATAAACTCATAACAGATTTTTATTGGCTCACCTTAAAATAGTGAAGTTGAGTTATAGATTCTCATGAATGATTTCCAAATATACTAGTAATTAATTAATGTTTTTGTTACTCTTGCTGCATATTGACATACCCCAAAAACTGAATGGCTTGAAACAACAACATTTATTTCACAATCCATTCCAAGATCAAAAATTAAAAGTACAATGGAGATAGCTTGTTTTTGCTTGACAATGGCTGCACCTTTAGTTGAGGAGACTTTAAGCCTAAGTGAGCTTGACTGCTTAGAGCTAGAATAATCTGAAGGGGTATTTACTTACATGTCTAGTGGTTGTTGCTTGCCATTAGGTTAGAGCTCAGCTGAACTCCTGGTGTAAATACCTACCTATGGCCTCTCCATGTGACCTGGGCTTCCTCTTAGCTTGGTGACCTCAGGGCCATTGGATTTCCTACGTGACAATTCAAGGCTCCAGCATTAGTGCTCCAGTGAACAATGCAGAAGTTGCAACACTTTTATGACCCAAGTCCTGAAGTTATTGGATGCCATATCTGTCCCTTATTCTCTTGGTCACAAGCAAGTGACAAAAATACATTTTAAGGAGAATGGAATTATCAATGTCCATTAATGGGATGATGGCAATGTTTAAGTCATCTTGATGAATGGGAAGTATTGTTATGGTGATAGACAATACTATCTGCCTGCCACTCGTTGCTTAAAGAAAAACTAAATTATAAATTCTACTTTTCCCATATACATACATATATAAAATCATATATCATCTATATATACAGAAAATTATATATATATATATATATATATATATATATATATATATATATATATATATATATATTAGTAGCCCTTTGCAGGAATATTCCTGCAAGAATAGGGCTTCCTGAGCCAGAGCGAAGCAGAGAAGGGAGCGAAGCCTGCCTCGGTTCCCCCCTCCCCCACTTCTCCCTCCCTTCTTCATCGTCTCCGCTGCCTTGGCTCCGTTCTCTTCTCCACTGCTTGGCTCCTTTCTGCAATATTTGGCTTCCTTCTAAGCTGTCTTTAGTCTTCACTCTCTTGTGTATGCAAATTAACCACCATCTTTGATGGGTTAATTTACAAGCATTTGCTCTGATTGGCTGGTGGGCGTGGCTTGGGTGTCTTGGAGTAATAGTTAATTTGTATATTACTCTTTTATTAGAGTATATATGTCATATGACTTTATATATGTAGATGTAGATATTCGTTTGTTTGTTTTGCTACACAGAGAAGATGTTAATGTGTGAAAATCTGGATAGTTTGAATAGTTCATATATTTTACACACTTGGTTTATATAAATCTGTTACCTATGATTCCTCTAAAGTCCTGTGTTGTTTATTTCCCTGTGGATATTGGGCTTTGGAATTTCTAGATCAGAGTGATTGATCTGCTGGTACACTGGCACCCAAATACAAGAGGACTTGTATTAAAGTGTTGAGATTTAGACTCTGGTAAACATATATGCACCCAATACAGGAGCACCCAAATATTTAAAACAACTTCTGGAAGACATCAAGAGAGAGATTGATAGCAATACAGTCATAGTAGGGGACTTTAATACCCCACTGACACCACTGGATAAATCCTCTAAACAAAAAATCAGCAAAGAAACAGCAACCCTAAATGACTCACTAGATCACATGGACTTAGTTGACATCTTCAGAATATTTCACCCCAAAGCTACAGAATATACATTTTTTTCCAGCACACATGGTACATTTTCAAAAATAGACCATATGTTAGGACACAGGCAAAGTCTCTTCAAGTTCAAGAGAATAGAAATCATAACAAGCATCTTCTCAGATCATAATGGAATAAAACTAGAAATCAACTACAATAAAAATACTGGGAAAAAATCAAACACTTGGGGGCTAAATAGCATGTTATTAAACAATGAGTGAGTTACCAGAGAGATCAAAGAAGAAATAAAAAGCATCCTGGAAACAAATGACAATGAAAACACAACAATCCAAAATCTATGGGACACAATGAAAGCAGTCCTGAGAGGGAAGTTCATAGCTCTACAGGCCTACCTCAAAAAACAAGAGAAACTGATAATAAATGACCTAACTCTAGAACTCAAAGAGTTAGAAAGAGAGCAACAAGAAAACCCCACAGTATCCAGAAGGAAGGAAATAATAAAAATCAGAGCAGAAATAAAAGACATAGAGACCAAAAAAAACAATACAAAGGATCAATGAAACCAAGAGCTGGTTCTTTGAAAGAATTAACCAGATTGATGAACCCCTCGCCAGACTCACCAAGAAATGAAAAGACAGGACCCAAATAAACAAAATCAGAAATGAAAGAGATGAAATAACAACTGACCCTACTGACAAAGGATAGCCAAAAAATACTACGAACAACTCTACTCCAACAAACTGGACAACCTCAATGAAATGGACACATTCCTAGAAAAATACAAGCTTCTAAAACTCAATCAGGAAGAATAAAAAAATCTGAATAGGCCAATAACTACTGATGAAATTGAAACAGTCATCCAAAAGCTCCCAGCAAACAAAAGCCCTGGACCAGATGGCTTCACAGGGGAGTTTTACCGAACATTCAAAGAAGAACTAAAGCCAATCTTTCTCAGACTATGCCAAAAAATTCAAGATGTAGAAATGTGACAATTGACATTGCTTATCAGAAATGATGGACCTGTCTACCTTATTCCTCTGAGCATATACTTTACAGTGTAAATCTGTGCTTTAGAATATATACATAAAACGTATGCCAATATTTTCAAAGAATTCATGAACAAGGAGATACTAATGCTATTAATTATTATTAAATCTATTTTACAATTGCTGCATCTGTTATCAAATATATGTTTAGTGTTATACCAAAATCTATATTGGCTCAAGTTCCAACAAACAATTATGATGATAGATGTAGTTATAAATCTATTTGAGTGGGAGAATTTAAGCATTCAGAACTAGGTAATGAGCAAGAATGTATATGTTGATTAAAATTTGCTTTCCATATAATCATTAGCAAACCCCTTATATTTTAGTCTTTCATATTAGTTGTTTTGTTTCTAGAAGGAGGAATTATTGTTTATCTTTTTCACCCTCTTAGAAACTTGACACATATTAAGAGCTCATATTAAGAGCTCAATATATTTTAGATTGTTAAATGAAAGAGTAAACAGAATTTTATAATTCTATGTCCTGTTGATTATCTGTAAATGCTTATAAATGAACAATTCTTTCTAAACATAGACACATGAAACTGCATTGATTACTTCTCAGACTTGCACCTTTCAGAGTACAATTAACAAATAAAATAAGATATCAAGATACTTCTGATAACATGATTTGATTTAAAATTTAATCATTGCTCACTCATGACTGCCATTGGAGTTTAACTTATTAGATACCATCTGCTGCCTAAACATTTAGGCAATATTTTTTAAGGAATATCTTTCTAGAGAAAATGATAATCTTGTGCCAACTTGTTTATCACTTATCGGGTTTCTGGCATTTAAACCTTATAACAACAAAAATTATAGTTGAGTGCATATGGCAATAAATGAAAGCTAAATATGATAAGAGCACAATAAAAATATAAATAACATTTTTTTGCCAGATTCATTACTTCTGGTATCATAATGAGCTATGCAATGTGAGACCAAGTTACATGGCAGTAGAAAGTGATTCAGAAGGCAAACTTCATTCAGACCAGTGCTAATTTGAGTGTTGGCTATATATTTAAATACAATTGTAAAACTATTATAAGCTTAGTTTATCCATGATAATTAGTGAATGATAATACCAATATTATAAAATATCGTAGAAAGTGTGTGTATATTATGTGCTTAGTTGTTTTATTCAGGGCCCACAAGATTTGGATAATATGGCCATTTAGGATTGAAAAGGTCCAAAATATGCCACTTTGACATAGGAATTATTTTGATAACAATTGAGAATCAGCAAATGTAAGAAGAGTTCTATGCCCACCATCTTTTGCTTAAAAGCAGGGCATACCTTTCCCTTTGTGAAGTCAGCACAGTTTCTCCTTATTTTGCAAGGTGTTCCTGTCTGCCTCACTAGGAGAGTAGAACTACTTATCCTTGCAGACGGAGAGCTGGAACCAAATGAGTGCAGAAAGAAATCTTGCCAGAATAGCCCTTACATTTCATTACTCTCCCCACAAGTTTCCTCATGGCTTAATCACAGTTTATCATCCCTTGAAGCCCAAATCCCCTTTCCTTTATTAAAATGGCATATAAGACTCCAAATCTAACCATTTTTTTTGAGTTTTACTTTTCTGTGAACTCCTGTGCACATAAATATTAACAAAAACTGTATACCTTTTCTACTCTTAATTTGTCTTTTGTTAATTTAGTTCACATGCTCCCAGACACATAACCTAAAAGAGTACAGAAAAAAAGTTGTCTTTCCCAACAGGACCCTTAGATGTTAGTAATGTTTACTTTGATAATGGGTGTCTGTATAAAAAATGATATGCTTTTTTAGAAAGTTAAAGGAAATAAAATATGTTTAAAACAAACAATTCTAGATCATAAATGTTTCTAATTACTAGGAGCTTTGCATCCTCTATGAATCCTAACAGTCTATAGCAGTCATACTGTACTCAATAAATGTGTTAATATGTGCAATGTCTCTGTGTTCTCTCTTAACTATTAATTCTTTATTTTTGAAGTAGTTGTATGAGTTTCCTAAGGCTGTTATAACAAATAACCATAAATGTGGTAGCTTAACACAACAGAAACTTATTCTCTGACAGTTATGGAGGCTGCACTCCCAATAGAGGCTCTAAGAATGATTCTTCCAGCTTTGAGTTGCTCACGAGGTTCTTTGGTTTGTGGCTGCATAATTCTAATCTCTACCCTCTGCTTCACATGGACCTCTCTCTCTCTCATCTTTGTATGTCACTTATAAGAATACTTGGATTTAGTAGATGATCCAGGATGACTTCATCTCAAGATCATTAACTTAATTTCATCTGTTCCTTCCTTTTTTTTCAACCAAATAAAGTTATATTCATAGCTTCTGGGAATAAAAACGTGGATATATTTTTGGGAGACATCATTCAACTGACTAAAATGATAGATCACTTAACTTGCTACCAAGTAGTTTTCCTGCAATTGATGCTGTAGACATTTTAATTTTTCAAATAAGTTTTTGCATTTTCTCTTATTTTCCAGCTTGATTGTTTTTGACAAAGGTGCATCTATTCTAATATGACTACTACTACCATTATGGCTACTATGTACGGAAAACATGCAATGTGTCAGGCAATGAGCTAAACACTTCACACCCATACTTACCTTAAATCATTACAAGAAAACAGGAATATACCCATTGAAAGATGTAGGAACTATAATGCTGAAATATTTAGAAAGATTTGATGACTAATGCATGGTCTCACAGTCATAAAGAGATATAATTAAAATCTGGAGTTTATACTTTGATTTACAGTATTCTTAACCATGATTTCTTTTTTGAACTTCATTTTTAATTATCTTGAGAGACTGTCAGTGTTTTTCTCTCTTTATGTTGGATCTGTATGCCATGTATTAATTTTTCTTTTCTGCTATTTCAAAAGCTGCCACTTCTTTATTGTATACTTTCAATATTATTCTGTTTACTTGTAACTGCATCTTGCTAGGAAATGAATTTTATCTGCTTAGGAAATTCCAGCTGTAGCTTTTACCTCTCGGATCTAACATTATGCCACAGCCTCTCTCTGTACTGGGTCCTAGTTCCTGGCCTCTATTACCAACCTATGACAGTTACTTTTGCTTCTCTGTTCTACACCTTGCAGTGTTTTGATTAGCTTTTTTGGTTCCCCAAACTTTCCATCCTCCAGTGACAGCTTCACATCTTACTTCAAAAGCAGATGTACCTGAAGACTTCAGATAATTAACCACTATCCAAAGAACAATTTTTAGCTGATGCTTTTATGTGTGATTGGGTGCGCATGTGCATAGACATATAATATATTGCTGTGCTATGAACACTATAAATTATGCACAAAAATAGAAGCTGTGAAATTAATTTTAACAAAAATAAATTTGTAGAAATTGGCCAGTATTTTCCCATTCACCTTAATTGCTGGGCTAATGCAAGCACTATTATTTTTACTTTGAGGTGCAGGTAACTTTGGTCTTTTTGAGCACCTGCTCCCATGACAGTATTGACTTCAGCCTAACCATAAGATCCAATTACTTGAATATCAGAATCTATTTCATTTTCATCTCTACTCTTCCTTATAAGACATTTTACATTCATACCTGCCCTATAATACTGACAACACCAAGCAATTTTCAGAGTGTTGCTCTTCAGATATTTTCCACTTCTCATACCCATGAGAAACAAAGGTTCTTTCAAGTTCTTTTTTTTTCTGAATTATTTTTGAACAGTTATGAAACAAGAGCTAAACGTGAAGCTTCAGAAGCTCATTATTATACAGTTTATTCACCACATTAAAATTATGTGACTTCTCTAGTTTCCATGGCATGGAACCACATAGCTGGTGCTTCCATTGGAAACTCCTGAACAGAATATAAGCTCCTGTTTTAACTGATTCCTACCAGAAGTCTCACTTGAATCCCTGCTTCAGATGGAAGCATTTCTAACTTGCTTTTGGACATTGATTTTGGGGGAGTTATGACCCTCAGTAAATTGTTTACAGCTAATCCTAATACTGAATCAAATAAGCACAGACAAATAAAGGTAGAGAAGATTCACTTTCCATTAGCAATTGATCTAACCAAATCCTGTCAGCCATGTTCAATGGAGAGATCTTTAGTGTTTTCTGCCTTAACTTTTGTAGCACTTGGAGTGGAACAGAAGTGATTATCTCAAGAATTTTGATGGTACTATTTTTTGAACCTATGACAATAATTCATCAGGAGATAGAATAGTGCCATTTTGTGAGCCATTCTTGTGTCATCCACTTACTCAGTGTTCGATATGGTATTAAAAAGTATAAATAAAATCTTTAAAAAATTCATTGTTCATTTGTATGTGGTAATTATCATGCATTTAAAAATGTGTTACCACAAAAACTCTTACTGATGGTTCACAGTAGTCATGAGCCCAAATGTGAAAACCATTTCTTTTCCCATCCCCTGGTCTCTCTAACTTCTTAATAATATGATGTGGACATTTTGGTGACTTCACTGAAAAAATGTAACACACTTACAGGCCCTATGCATAATAATTTAGAAAGAAGTTTACATGGTTTCAAGTAATGAAATCAAGATTTTAGTCCTAGTTCTGACATTCACCAGATGCCAAAGTGTGTGTGCAGGAGGGTGGATTCTTTTTTTAAAAAATATATTTTTATTGATTTCAGAGAAGAAGGGAGAAGGAGAGACAGAAACATCAATGGAGAGAGAGTCATTGATTGTCTCCTAGAGATGCCCTCTTCCCCACAGGGATCAAACCTGCAATCCCAGCATGTGTTCTGACAGGGAATCAAACCATGACTTTCTGGTTCATAGATTGCCACTCAACCACTAAGCCACACTGGCCAGGTGAAAAACTGTTTCTTTTCTTCTCAGTGTATCTATTCTTTTTTAGGGAATAATGGTTTTTGACTGTTTAATAGCCATCAAGAAGCTTTTGCTTTTGTTCATCTATGTTAAGGTAGGACAGGCCCAGGTGTTATACACTACACCATAAATATATATCCTATATAATAAAAGCCTAATATGCAAATTGACTGAATGGCAGAAAAACTGGTGGAACGACCAGTCGCTATAATGCCCACTGACCACCTGAAGGCAGACTCTCAATACAAGAGCTGCTCCAAGTTTGCAGGCCCCAGGCCAGCCAAGGCAGGTGCCAGTGGGGAGCCCCCCAATCGCCCTGCCAGTTGCCACACAGATCAGACCTGATCACCAGCTAGGCCTAGGGACCCTACCCATGCATGAATTTTGTGCATCAGGCCTCTAGTATGTAGTGTGTGTGTGCGTCTGTGTGTATATATATATATAATCTAATAAAAGAGTAATATTGAAATTGACCATTTCTTTGGGAAGCCTAAGCCATGCCCACAAGCCAATCAGAGCAGCTGTATGCAAATTAACCCAGCCAAGATGGAGGCCAGCAGTCACAGAGCTAGAGTAAACAGCAGGCTTCCATTGCATCAGTGATGGAGGAAACTCCCTGCCTAGGCTGGCTGGGCCTCTCTCTGCTCACAGCAACATTCTTTCAATTATAGAAGCCACGGAGCTGAAGCCAACAGGAAGCTTCATTACCTGCCTAGGCCTCGGCTTAAAGCAACAGTGTATCAATTATACAAGATAAATAAACCCCAGAAACCTGCTTCCAGCCAGCCTTGCTGGGATGTTGGGTCAATGGGAGCTGTGGGTAGCCTGAAAGCCTGAAAATGCCCCTCAACCCGACACCCAGGCTGCCCAGGCACCCCAGTAAGGACCCAAACCCTGAAGGGACTGTGGGCAGCCTGAAAACAACCCTCAGCCCCTCACCCAGGATGGCCACACCACAATGGGGTGAGGGTTCACACTGGGGGGCTTGGCCAGCCTGCAAAAAGCCATCAGCCCCTCACCCAGGCTGGCCAGGCACACCAGCAGGTGGACATCCTCTGAGGTGTCCCAGACTGCGAGAGGGCACAGGCCTGGCTGAGGGACACCCTGAGTGCACAAATTTTTGTGCACTGGGCCCCTAGCCTAATCTAATAAAAGAGTAATATTGAAATTGACCATTTTTACAGATGCCTAAGCCATGCCCACCAGCCAATCAGAGCAACTGTATGCAAATTAACCCAGCCAAGATGGAGGCTGGCACTCATGGAGCTGGAGTAAACAGAAGCTTCCGTTGCACCAGGAGTAAACTGTCTGCCTAGACGGCTGAGCTCTCCGGGTTCCAGGCAACAACATATTTGCAACATTGTGGCAATTATAGAAGCCTCAGAGCTGAAGCAAACAGCAGGCTTCCATTGCACCAGTGATGGAGGAAACTCTCTGCCTAGAGTCTACTAAGGCAACATTCTTTCAATTATAGAAGCAACGGAGATAAAGCCAACAGGAGGCTTCGTTACCTGCCTAGGCTTTGGCTTAAAGGAACAGTATCAATTATGGAAGATAAATAAACCCCAGAAACCTGCTTCCAGCCAGCCTTGCTGGGGCATTCGGTCAATGGGAGCTGTGGGCAGCCTGAAAGCCTGATAACGGCCCTCATGCCAGCACCCAAGCTGGCCACACCCCATTTGGATCCCACTGGGGGGCTTGGCCAGCCTGCAAACAGTCATCACCCCCTCACCCAGGCTGCGCAGGCACCCCAGTAGGGACCCAAAACCTGAAGGAACTGTGGGCAGCCTGAAAATGCCCCTCAGCTCCTCACTCAGGCTTCCTAGGCACCCCAGTAGGGACCCAAAACATGAAGGGGCTGTAGGCAGCCTGAAAATGCCCCTCAGCCCCTCACCCAGGCTGCCCTGGCACACCAGCAGGTGGACATCCCCAGAGGGGTCCCAGACTGCGAGAGTGCACAGGCTGGGCTGAGGGACCTCTCAAGTGCACAAATTTTTGTGCACTGGGCCCCTAGTATATATATAATTACAGATGACTTAAGAAGTAAGTAAACGCACATATCTGGCAAGAAGAGTGTTTTACAAAATAGATACAAACTCATCAAGCTGTCTTTGTACATTTTATGCAATATGAATTGATCTGTTCATACAACTATTCAATGGAATGTGATTTATTTATACAGAATCAGCTAAGGCATAAACATATTTTTCCTACTTTCTGAATTTAAGATTATTATATCAGACACTCCCTGGTTTCTATATTTTGGCATCACTGAATAAACATCATTTATGCTTATGTCTTGAGTAGTTTATGTCAAAATTTTTATATGTCACATTTCTTGATGTTATTTCTAACATTTTATAATTCAGTGGCAGATATAGTCAGTGACAGAGCTCAGTATTACATTAAACACAATATAATATTTTCTATGACTGCTGTTTTTTCTTTCTACTTATAACATATTTAAATATTTTTATAAAGAGTAATGTATTTCCAGACATCAATGAGATTCAAGAGCTACAAAATCACATCAACATCGCCAGTTACAAAGTTGACTTTACCAAGTATTTATATGTATTTTCACAAGTCTCATGTCTTTGTTAATTATCTACTATATCTCTATCTCTCTATCTATCTATCATCTATTATCTATCTACTATCTACCTATTCCTATCATTTATCTATCAAATATTCATCTACCTAATCTATCAATCATCTATAACTTTCTAATGAAAATAATTTGAGCCAATACATTTTCTATAGTTAGTTTTAATTAATCAGAATAGCCTTGATTTTATGTGCAATATCATTGTAAAAATAAGCTAAGATAATGTTAGAATATTGGAAGAGAACTTTATTCAGAGAGAATGATTGTGACATTATGGTTGAGCATCATTTGAATAGATGTAAGGAATGGATGTTATTTTAGGTTATAGCAGGAAACTTGAAAAGACAAGGAGGTGATGACTAGTATATAACAAGGTGTGAATGGTGGGTTGGACTTGGTGAAGACAGGACTATGGATCACATGCCTAAATAAAGTTGTCTTATACATATGGTTGTGGTTTCTGTGCCCACCACTTTCTACCCAAAAGACTGTCTTCTTTAATCCTACCACCAAATAGCTAAATTGTATTAGAGACAATTATATTATCATGAATATATTTGTCATTACATATATGAGGATTATGATCATCCCTAGGCTTTTAACATTGCTGGGTCATCCTATTGCACATTTCCAGAAAGTTTCCTATCCTATTAACCTCAGTAACTATTTTACAACTTCTATGTTATTAAGGTTCATAATTTCAACTTTGTCTCTTCATATTTACCAGAGTATTCTTTTTCCTTTTTACAGAAAAGTGAAATCCACCATGCAGGAATTTCTTTAGATTTCTCCTTACTCCCTTGCACATGTATCTGTACCCACACCTCGGCATTCCTCTTTCCTGCCAGTCGCATGAAAGGTGTCCCTCTTTTCCAAATGTAGTCCACTTACCTGGCATGAGATCCTGTCCTCTGCCCACTCCCTAGGAATTTGATTCTGTTTCACATAGCTCTAATCTACCTATTATCATCTTACCTCAAAATGAAAACTCACACATCAAAACATATCCCATAATAATTCTCATTCTGTAAAGCTCAGACTTAGATCTTATTCTGCATACTTCATCTGAGCAATTTTATTTTGTCTATTAGACTGTCATTTATTGGAGATGTTTTCCAAACTTTCTTTCATTCTCCCCCATTTTTATTTAGGCTTCTAGCACTTTCCTGTTTTTTAGTTTAAAAGAGCCTATATAATAAAAAGCTAATATGCAAATCGACCGAATGGTGTAAAGACCAGTTGCTATGATGTGTACTGACCACAAGGGAGCAGACACTCAATGGAGAAGCTGCCTCCTGGTGGTCAGTGTGCTTCCACAGGGGGAGTGCTGCTCATCCAGAAGCCCTGAGCTGGGCTCATAGCTGCCAAGCACAGTGGCGGTGGCAGAAGCCTCTCCTGTCTCCATGACAGCACTAAGGATGTCTGGCTGATAGCTTAGGCCATCAGTCAGTCATCCCCCAAGGGCTCCTGGACTGCAAGAGGATGCAGGCCAGGCTGAGGGATCCCCCTTACAAGTGTATGAATTTTGTGGCCTGGGCCTCTAGTAATCTAATAATTATTAAATCTTCCAACTTCTAACTCCTCCTCTATTTTCTAGTTCAGGAATGGAACCATCATCTCTCCTGTTTCAAAAAATAAGAAATTTCTGTTATTCTCCAAATCCCTGCTTTTAAGTTTCCACATTAATATTCCAAAATGTAATGTGCTGATATTTGTAGTAGTCTCCATAACTATCTGTTCTTCACATTCTGATTTCTATTTTTATTTCCTTGCTTAGATCTTCATTTTTTCTCAACTGAATTGTTTCACTTCTTTCCTACAGATTTCCCTGCCACCAGGCACACTCTTGCCCAATCTCATGTGTTCTCCTATTTCTGTCACCCTAACCTCTCAAAACTTAGAATATGTTTATAAAATCATAGAGGCCCAGTGCATGAAATTCATGCACTCAGCAGTGGGGGCGGGGTTCCTTATCCTGGCCTGTGTACTCTTGTAGTTCTAGAGTCCTTGGGGGATATCCTCTGGAGAGCAGGCCTAAGCCAGCACCTGGACATCGTTAGCTCTGCCAAAGAGATGGAAGAGACTCCTGTTACTGCTGCTGCACTCACCAGCCATGAGCCTGGCTTCTGGCTGAGTGGCACTCCCCCTGTGGGAGCGCAATGACCACCAGGAGCCAGTTCTGAATTGAGCATCTGCCCCCTGGTGGTCAGTGTGCAACCAGTCATTCTGATGTTTGGTCAATTTGCATATTAGCCTTTTATTATATAGGATATTGCATGGCATTCACCTGCTTGTTAGAAGCATGGTTGGGTGAGATCCTCCCAAATCATATCTTTCTATTTGTTGACATAATATTGTTATTGACTTATTAATTTTTGAATTTCTTAACATGATGTCTATGCAGCAGTTATAACTATGTGGCAACTAGGATTTGAGAGAGTTTATTGTTTTAAAAGTTGAAGTGTGTCTTTATTTTAATGTAGAGACTTTGATAAGTACAATGCCAGAGAAATAAAAACAAATGTGTTAAAAATGTTCTCATACATCTGTTTCCCAGATTGCAATTTACATCAGTCTTTAAACATTTAGAATGATGGAACGTAAACATCAAAAACTGACCTAAAATTATACAGAATCTAAAAAAAAAAAATTTTTCACAGTGTAATGCAAAATGGATACCCTTTCATAGCACATCATTGTTTTTGCTGAAATTAAACATTAAAAATGGCAATATTTTCATACTGATAAATAATCTCAGGAAGAACAACATTTAAACATAAAAAAATGAGAAAAAAATGATTTTCAGAATCAGAAGACAATTTGAAAGTAATAAAAGAAAGCCATAAGAGAAAAGGAGCTGTATAACATGAAAGCTGCCTCAAGTGGGTAATTGTTTAAACTTCTCCCCAAATACAAATTTTAATTAGTACTAATCTCATTAAAAGTTGAAATAGATTAAACTATTTTAATACTTGTACAGTATCAATAAAGCTGCATAGAATTCTATATTTCATGTGCTTTAGATTTGTAGAATTTCAAATATAAAAGGAAGATTTCATGTTTCAAAAATAGTGCTGTATGGGAAGTGCAAAATACTTTTATATTAACTAAAGAAAATATTTAATTGCTACCTATTATACTAAAGTTTAAAAACATTACTACATAGTATATATTTTCCTTTTACTCAGATAAACTAATGGTAACTTCAAAGTGGATATCACTGTGTCCTAGAATTTTGCTCTACTTCTTTAAATGTGAGTAGAGGTTGCTAAATGTTCTTTCTACTATCTGTAACCAAGTTGGCTCCCATTGAGAAATATTTGTCCTTTTCTTAGTGATGAATCCCCACGGTGTCTGACTTTCAAAGAATGTGCACTCACACAGTTCCCTCAGGGATTTACATTTAACCTTGAACTCACAGCAATTTAGGCAAAACTATGCATTTCTGGATGGTAGAACTATGGTATTCAGTTTTCTGAATATTACAACAAACCCACAGAAACACAATTAACCAGATGCATGAGCATCCCTCATATATGGGACATAAACCAAAAGAACAGCTTGAGGCTTAGTGGCTCTTGAACCCAGGATGTTAATATCACCTGCTGACCATTTCATCCCCAAAAGACAGACAAGCCATTATGGCCACAGAATCTTACTCATGATGCTGTTCTGGTAATCTCTATTATTTTTATTGGAGTTAATTCAGAAGATGAAATCTATTATTTACCTGGCTCTAAGAGCTGAGAGTTCAATGCTGGCTAAAAGAATAGAGAATAAAACTGGTAATTAACTAGACAGAGTTTTTAGGGGATAGCTCTGTTATTAAAGGTTTCCTTTATATTTTTACTAAAGGCCTGGTGCATGAATTTGTACATGGGTGGGGTTCGGCAGACCCGCCCCAATGGGGGTCCATTGAGCTGGGCCAGCGGGGGGAAGGGGCTGTGGATGGTTGGCCAGCCGGCCCAAACACTGATCGGGGTGTTGGGGGCTGATCGGGGGCTGGACTGGTTCTGGGGAGGGGGTGGCTGATTGGGGTCTGTATCAGGCCGGCTGCCGCAGTGCATGTCATAGCCACCGGGTCATCCTGGTCATTTCGCCATTCCATTCGCTGGCCTTTTATATATACTAGGGGCCCGGTGCATGAAATTCGTGCAATGGGGAGGGTTCCTTAGACCAGCCTGCCCCATCTCACATTTTGGGAGCCCTCAAAGGGTGTCCTACTGACAGCTTAGGCCAGCTCCCTGCTCCCCTTGGGGAGCAGGCCTAAGCTGCAATCTGGCCTCCTTCTGTA
>PVJC01036533.1:0-17673 GCA_004026665.1 Murina feae | reverse complement strand
ATCAGGGAGCAGGAAAAGGCTGGCCTGACCACAAGGCGGGGTTTTCCCTGCTTTCTGGTGGCTGGAGGAAGATGGGCAGTAGGCAAGCTTGGGAGGCAGGCAGCACCCAGCCCTGGCCACAGCTCAAAAAAGAGAACAACAGGCAGGGGAGGGCAAGAGTCTGAGAGATCAACATAGAGGGGGTGCCTGCTCCAAGCCTTGATGGTGTGCCTGGGGGCAGGTCCCCAGCAGGTAGACACACACAGGAGGACTGCTCCGAGCCTCAGATGCGGCTGGGGGCAGGTTCCCAGTGGCCACACACACACACACACAAAAGGCGCCTGACAGACTGGGGCCATCATAGGACATCCACTGAGGGGTCCCAGACTGTCAGAGGGCACAGGCCGGGCTGAGGGACTCCCTCCACCCCGAGTGCACAAATTTTTGTGCACCGGGCCCCTAGTCAAATAAATAATATGAAGACGTGATGATGATTATACATAAAATCATTTGAAATGTCTCTGTTCATAGTGCTTCCTTTTTAAAATGCAATATATATGTATACACACACACACACAAGGTATATATATATATAGGATACATATTTTATTTGTAAATATATGTATGTGTATTATAACATTATATAACACTAGTGTCCCAGTGCATGGGTTTGTGTACATTGAAAGGAAATTAATTAGAAAAAATATTTTACTATCACTATTTGCTCTTTCTCTATAATAGAAGTGTCAACCAAATTCGTGATTGACAATGACAGATCAAAACACACACGTGTGATTGGCACCAGCGAGAGCTTTATATGTAGCCTTATATATATAGATAGATATACACATGGTTTTAAAATGTTCTTATATTTTCTTCAAATTAGAAATGCATATAAAAGCATTTATTAATAGTTCTATTCAATTTGCCCACAGATGGGACTGTACATTGTAGACTCTTAAGAACCTTGCTTTTTTTCCCCACCTAATAATATATTTTGGACATTTTTTAATTTCAAGATGCTTAGATTTACCTTATTGCTTTTGAGGGCCTTCTAGGATCCTCTTGGATAGATTTATCATCATTTAATCAACCGGTCCCTATGGATGGTTAGGTTGATTCATGTTTTTTGCTTTTAGAAGCAATGCCACAGTAGATATGCATGTGTACTTGCATGACCCTCCATCATTTTTCCTGAAGCAAAGAATATGTGCATTTACAATGGAAAAGTCACAATGCTTCCTTCTTGGAGGATCCTATGAAAAGCACGTCAGGAGGACGGACCTGAACAGCATTGGGAGTTCACACTGTGTTTAAGGGGAGCAGCTACTGAACTCCAGACAGCTGTTTGCCATGCCAAGAATGTGGACCCGGAGTGCCAGGACTTTTGATTTTAGGAAAAGCTGAAAATACAGATTTGCATATAAAATGTTCAGTTTTAAAATGATAGGCTCACATTAGAAAAACAAAAGTCAGCTAAACAAAATACTGATCAATAGGGAACATTTATAACAAGGATTACCACTGCTTATATGCTGTCCAGTGGGACTGAAAACTGAACTCACCATTAACTTAGAAGGTGAAAGTGGGAAGCTGCTCCTCCGGCAGCCCTTGTGGCTCATGAGTACAGACTGGGTCCACCTTCCAGAAATACTTACCATGTTTTAACTACAAGTTACATGAGGTGTTTAAATTTGAACAAGTGATTTCCTTTTCCACTCAGGATGAAATTGGTACAAATTTTAATAAAACAGAGGATTTAAGTTTTGAAAGAAAAACAAATTCTAATTAGGAACAAGGAGGCCTACGTAGTTTGCACAATACAGTTTGGAAGCTCAAGCAAGGTATTAATGACAACTAAACATTATGCTTTTCCTTAACTAGCAATAGCATGAAAGAATCCAGGGACATCCATATTTGGATTTCTCTGAAAAATAAAAAATAGTTTCAAAGTGGTGTGTGTGCTACTTATACTTCCCTATTGAATCTGAAGCTGGAGGAGGAGGGGTGACAAACAGATAAGGCTGAATTTGCAGTGTTTTCTAAATTGAAAAAACCATAAGACACATGGAGAGTGAATAATGAAGCAAAGGCATGAACTTAAAAGTAACTCACAGTGTCAGAAAATGTAAAGAGGAACGTTATTTTAATCTAATAGAATCCACTTTTCATTTACACAAGCCTTCGAAGGCAAATGGAAAACTGATTTTCAGCAGCAGAAATAATGCATTTGCAGGCCTCCAAGTAGTGGAAAAATTATTGCTCTTCTCTTTGAATGATGTAAAATACTTTAATTTGACTGAGCAATAGTAAACAACTTCAAAGTCATGGCACTAAATCATTCTTCTTATGTTCATTCTCATTAAGCCAGTTATACTTCACCTAACATACTGTTTTAGGGAACTTAGTAATGGTTAGTGAAATATCAACGCACCTTATTTTGTGTAAATAATTTAACTAAATGAAAACATCTTGTCCTCCAAGATATTAATAATAGTGAAAACAGTGCCAGGCACTGTTCAACCACTTTACATATATTAACTATGTCCTTTTCACAACCCAGTGAGGTAGGCACTGCTATTTCTCTTTGAAGGGACTTGTCCAAAGCCACGCAGCTGAAAGTGTGGAGTTAGGATTTGAATCTAGGCCTTGTGAATGCAGAGACATAATATATAATGAGCACCATGAATGAAATTCTAAGAAACGAACAGACACTGTTTGAGATTCAGTGTCCATTTTGCCATGCGTGAGCAAAGTGTGTCCAAAGCCCATTTCTGTGACCTGCTGATGCCAGTGATAGGAAAGGCATCCTCACCCCACGGGAGTGAGAGCTGAGTTTGGTTTGAGGATCCTGACCTTGTTTCAGGACGTGTCCCCTTCCCTAAGTTATGGTTTTCCATGCTGATTGCCGCCGGTTAAGACTGCTGCTCCGGGCTTCTGTGTTATTAACTCTGAGATGTTTCATCTTTCTCCTTTCTATTCCTTCTTCACTTCGTTTAGTGTTTGATCTCTGACCTATGTTCATTGGCGTCTCCTCTAATGGTTCCATAATGGTTCCTTTTAGGACTTTGTGTGTGGTGTCAACATTTTTACTCTGCTGAAAAAGACTTTTACATTTCTGATTAAAAAATGAATACTAAGAATCAAATTGTTCTCATAAATACTGAACCAAAGCACCGTTTGGTTCAAAATAGGTGATGTCTATTTGGCATTATCGGTGATAGAAATTCCATGTCTATTTTTAAGATGATTACATCATTACATGCTCAGAAGTGTATGTAGTTCCATGACGAGGGCCTGTCTCCCTGTCACTGAGCAATGCAGTGTCCATGGAAGCACCAGATGCTGTGGGGCTGGAGTGACCTGTGAGAACTACACTCTGCTGAACCCTGGGGAACAGCCACGTGCTGTTATTCTTTAAGATGATAGAGGCAAAAACATAGAACATTCCTGGTTTACAATGTACAGTTTACTTCTCCTGTGTGTCAGGCCTCCCTGTTGGCCGGAGTCTTGACAGTCATTGTAAACAGTTCCTACAAAGTGTTTAAAGCAGCAGCAGACCTTCCTGGGGTTGTTTGCAGTGTCTGGATTATACATGTGGCCTATCACATCCCTAGTATTGAAAGAAGGGGCAAAACAGAGTTAACTGGGATGTTTGGTGAGAGGATTCGAGGAAGTGGGAGAGGGTAGAAGTGATGTACCAGCCACATAACTGAAGCACGTGGAGATGTGATAATCCAGTTAGACTCTGTATTGCTGTCTTTGCTTTCTACACGCTGGACAAGACCTGCTTTGCTAGAGCCATAGGATTTCTCTACAAGTGTGTGGGCATTGGCCACTGCAGAGGCGGGACTGCAGGTTTACCCCAAGCACGAAGGAGCAAAATAACAGTGGAAAAGTGAAGCGATTCTTTGGATAATTCTGGGTCCCTCCCAAGGCCTCTGCCTCTGGGGTCCAGATGACCTGGATTGTTGAATGCAGCCATTCTTTATTTTACTTCGCTAGTGACAGTTTTGGTTAGAGGGAGGAGAATAAAAACACTTATTAGGATCTGAGAATCAAGTGACCTTAACCTGTTTTGTAGGTAACAATATTCACTGAGTATCATGGTATGTGCTAGGCAGTGTCCTGCATGCTTCCAGACAGATACTGAATCCTCACAGAAATTCTATGAAGGAGGCATTTGGACACATAAAAGTGAGGCTTCCAGTTGTCTACATGGTGTTGGATGAAACGAGTGGGAGAATTGGCATCCTAACTTAGTCTGTATGACTTGGAGCCTCTATGGCTGGAAACACTGCCCCACTCTCTCTAATGAGCTTAGAAAAAGCCTCAGTGGAATCCTTTGGTAAAAAAAAACCAAAGTTACTAGATGGATGTTGACTTTCTGCCTAGAAAGGACACTTTGGTCTGTCTTGACCATTGTCACCCTGTGCGAACCAAATCACAGAGTGGCTTTGGTGCTTATTTAGTGTCAACCTGTGTTGGGCACGCCTGCAAGGTGCTTCAGATGCTCTTGCTTTATGAGTTTTAAACACCTCAAGCACTACTTGGAGTACAAAGTCCATTGTACCACATGGGAGGACATTCTGTTTGTCTGTGACGTTTGTTTCTACCCTTTGCCCACCCCAACTCTTAAGTATGTTATATTTCTGAATATTGATACTAAAAGAATCAGTCCCTCCTGGCAGGATTCCTCAAATAATCAATGTTTCTTACTAGGTAGGTAATCTGTCAGAGCTCTATGTAAGCAGAGTTGAGACAAATAAATATTGGCAAACTTGATATAGAAATGAGGAAGTCATTAATGTTCAATGATGTGAGGGGGGTGAAAACATGGGTTTTGGGATAAGACAGATTTGGGGATACCAGTCATACCTCTGCCATGTTCTAGTTAAATGGCATTGAATAGTTATTCAATCTTAGGATGATCACACTATTTATTGTTCAGCTTGGGACACAGTCACAGGTCTTAACTAAAAAAAGGGGTGATAATAAATATCAAGTGTGCTAGGCCAAAGATATAAATTGAAACTGCCCTAGACAAATTGAGTTATCCAATCACCTTTCTCTTTCTCCCTCTCCCTCCTCCCTCCCTCCCTCTCTCTCACTCTCTCTCTCCCTCTCGCTCTCCCTCTAATACACTATGTACTTTGAGAGTACTAATGGGTACATCGGTGAAAGAGGAGACAGACAAGTTGGGTACCTCCAGGAAAATGCATTGTCTGTAGGAAAAGGGCAGGAAGCTGATTGACTTCCTTCATATCCAGAACGTCACTATCACAGCAACAGACTGCTGCACCTCTGAGCTTCTGGAGTTTTTGTGCTCGTGATGGTAGAAATCTCCAGAAGAAATGACACGTATTTATTGGCAAGCATGTGACAGAAATTGTATCTTTCCATTAGTTTTTTTCACAACTTGAATAAACCAATTGGGCCTCAGAAGAAACTGAAACCATGAAGATGCTTCAAACTTTTTAAAAATTATAGTTGACTACTTTTAAATTTGAAAAACCAGGGATTAATATCAAGTTTAGCCTCCAGTCACCTATTTCAGTGTTGGTTTTGGTTTTTTCCTAGAACACATGAGACCTCCAGAGATGTCTGTGTATCGTGCAGCCATGGTGCCTTCCATATGCACTACTGGCTTCTCATGGTAGTCTTTTGATGTAGATGGACTATGTGTTCAAGAGAAAGACACACGCAAAGTGCTGAAGTGACTTTTCTTTATAGTGTTCAAGCAGAAAAGAACTTCTGACTTGGGTTCAATGCCTTTGATGATGGAATGGAGATAGAAAGCTGCAAGGTTCTGAGGATTGAGGACAGATATAGCTGAATTATTTTCTTTGTTCTTTATTTTAAATATGAATAGGAGCAACCAGATAGTAAAATAAGCATATAGTCATAGAACTTTATAGAAAAGATGTAAGACACTGTTCAACTTAGAGATTTCTCTGTAAGAAAACTCCAATGTATAATTGTTTCTACAAAGTCATCTTGGCTATTCAAATACATTTGTCAAATATTTTCTTACGTAGTTGATGATTTGTTATAACAAAAGCTCAAATATGCCTGATATATGTATTAATAGGTTTGTTTTCTTAGTAATTGATGTCATATGTTAAATCGAGCAGATTTGATTTGGAATTAGTGTGTAGTCACTAATTCTTCATATACCCAAAAGACTAATATTTTTTAGTCTTGATGTTAATTTTATGTAAAAGATATAAGAAATTCTTTTCCATTCTTTTTAAATATCCCACTTCTCAATTCAGTATGAGAAGTCAGTGGTTGATATTGCCATTAAGTTAGAATTTCCACTTTCATCATAGTAAGAATCCACACTTCTAGTTTCACAACTTATTCTTAGGTCAACATGATGGATATGTCCCTGAGGGAGGCTGGTTGGTTGCTCATTCAAAGCTCACAGGCTTGCAAATATCATGGGTGATATCACTTCCACACAAGATCTCATGACCAGCTATGTCGGTCTCTGAACTTGATTTTCTCAGGGAACCTAAAGCTGTTTGAATTTAGCGGGGTGGGGGGGGGGTGTCGTATATTAGGATTCTCAGAGAAAGAAAACCAATAGAATCTATCTATCTATCTATCTATCTATCTATCTATCTATCTATCATCTACCTACCCATCATCTGTCTACCAGCCTTTCAATCATCTTTGGAGAAATATTTGTTTTCAGGAATTGGCTCACACAATTGTGAAGGCTTGGTGAATCTGAAATCTGATGGAGGAAGCCAGCAGGCTGGAGGGTCAGGGATGAGTTGCAGTTCAAGTGCAAAGGCAGACAACTAGCAGAATTACTTCCTGCTCAGAGGAGATCAGTCTTTATTTCATTAAAGCCTTCAAGTGATTGGTTCAGGTACAGCCACATTATAGAGGGTTATCTGCTTTACTTGCAGTGTACCAGTTTAAATATTCATCTCATTCACAAGCACTTTCACAGAAATATTTATAATAATGTTTGACCAATTATCTGGCCACTGTGGCCCAACCAGGTTGACACACGAAATGAAACACCACAGAGGATTTTACTAACATTCATCAAATTCACAAGAGACTGCCATATAAATTCAAATGCATGGAACCATCTGGTGGGCCATGACCCTGATAAGTCAGTGCGGTCTCTCCCCTATAGTAAATTCTGTGAGGGAAGCCAGTGATTATAGTGGACAGTGGCTTGGTGAAAAAGAATCAGACAAGAACTGTGACAACTGACACTTATTGCATACCAGGTGCTTCTTAAAGTACTTTCCATATACTGTGCTAACCACCATTGTCTTCCAGATGTGATATCTGGTGCTTTCATCTCCAGCATAAAGCTATCCCTGTCTTTTATTGGGACACCCTGACCCTTGACAGTGGTAGATAGAGATTTCTGAACATCACCTCCAGGCACTGGACACAAGGAGGGTTTTGGGAGGGAGGCAGCATGTGGAAGCAGGGAAAATTCAGAGTAATGTAATATTGGGTGAATCTGGGGTTGAAATCAAGGAAGGTATTTCAAATAAAGACTCAACTTTATGAAAGGCTAGGCAGATACTCAACCAGGGCCAACCGATTAGGAAGGGAATGTAGGAATCGCTAAACATTACAGTCTGAGTGGAACACACAGATTTTTGCAAATAGAGCTTAACTCACTGCCAAGACTCAGGAAGTCCTACTACCCATTTTCTTCCACAAGACCTCTTGACACTATTTTTCCAATCAAATAACAATGTCATCTCTGTGTCCTTAGAGAGTCACATTTTTCCAACTGAAGGTACATTCATTTTTCTGATCTGTTATTTAATATACTAGAGGCCCGGTGCACGAAATTCATAGACGGAATGGGGAGGGAATGTCCCCTCAGCCCAGCCTGCACCCTCTCCCATCCGGGACCCCTTGAGAGATGTCTGACTGCCTAGGCCCAACCAGGCCTAAACCGGCAGTCGGACATCCCTCTCACAGTCCCACTGGCTCCTAACTGCTCATCCACCTGCCTGTCTGATCATCCCTAACTGCCCTCCCTGCTAGCCTGGTCACCCCATGCAGCCTGTTGGGTCGTCTGTTCAGTTGTGATGGTCGCTTAGGCTTTTACATATATAGATATAGCTGGACTGAGGGCACAGAAGCTGTTGAGGCTATTGAGTTTTGAGGAATATCCATCTGAAGGGACTGTACCAGCATTTTGCTCTTGGCTGCACAAGAAATGGTTGCCCCAGAATGGTATCCCTTGTGATCAAAATAGCTCTTTTGCTTCCCCATCAGTCACTTTGGCTCCTTTCACCAGCTTGAAATTCTTTGTAAGGTGTAGTCTAAATATGGAATCTAAAGAAAACCAACTCTCCCAACAGTTTTGCTGTTGGTATTTCATCCTGTGGATGGTCTCACATGGTTAAACAAAGATATGTGCTATTTGTAGTATTCCTTGGAAAATTAAAAATCTGGGGAGAAAAATATTCAATGAAAGCACTGGTTAAATATATCGTAAAAAGCTATACTATTGGATGCTATACAGCTTAAAAAATAGTGAGGTAGGATTTATAGGTACTGACTTGGAAAGATAGTTATTATCTCTTTCTAAGTGGGTATGTATAGCACTGTCCCATTTGTTTAAAAGATAGCCCATCTATCTAAAAAGCATAATAAAATCTTGCCCTAACCATTTTGGCTCAGTGGATAAAGCATCAGCCTGCGGACTGAAGGGTCCCAGGTTCGATTCCAGTAGGGGGTGTGCAGGAGGCAGCTGATCGATGTTTCTCTCTCATCAATGTTTCTAATTCTCTATCCCTCTCCTTTCCTCTCTGTAAAAAACCAATAAAAAAATATATATATAAAAAAATAAAAGCATAATAAAATCTTGGAAAGCTACCTGTGAACTTGTGAGCCAAGGTGACTGCTGGGGAGTTAGGAGAGGAGGGAGAAAGCTTTTAATTTCCTGGTCTTCTGTTTAAAATGAATTTTAGATCCTATGCATGTATTATTACTTCATTATGCATACACTTCATACAAACTAAAATTCTCTCACTTTTATTTTGCAGCACACTCTGGTGGCTGTTTTCCAGCATCTATCTAACTGGTTTAACTTTGTTTTACTGTGGGTGTGCTGGAGAAAGGGGAAGGGGAAAGTAGGGTGTTGGGGGTGTAAGGGGGAGGGAGGGAGAGAGAGAGAGAGAGAGAGAGAGAGAGAGAGAGAGAGAGAGAGAGAGAGAGAGAGAGAGAGAGAGAGAGAGAGAGAGAGAGAGAGAGAGAGAGAGAGAGAGAATGAAAGTTAGTTTAGGAGGAGCTGGAACAAACTTTGAGGAATCATGCCTGAAGGGACTGAGGCAGAAAGCTTGAAAAACAGTGAGTGGGTATTTATCCTGATGAATCAGGCTCTTTCTCTGGAGCTCTGTCAGTGGTCTGCTGATAAATCAGGCCCTTTCTGCCGAGCTGGCTTCCTCTCGGACAGAATTCATATGGTAATGAAAGAGCGGCATTTGTTTCTTCACCACCCCCATGCTCTTAGCCACCCGCCCCGCCCCTTCCTCTGGTCGGCCTTGCTCCTCTCAATATAACTAAAAATGGCTCTTAATTTCACTGAGGCCGCTGGAAACGGACACAGTGGGACTTCCTGATCTGAAGTGTTCAGCTGGTGCACCTCAGAGGGCTGATGAGGCCTTGTCTCTAAGAACAGCTTGGCTTACTTTCTGGTTTGGACTGAGCACATGGGGAAAATGGTAGCATCCACCCAGTTCTGATGAGGGCCAGGTCCGCTGCTTCTCAGACTTAACCCCAAGATATTCTGGAAGGACACTGTCATTTTCTTGATATGAAACTGTCCCTCTGTTTGGGTGCCCCATCCCCAGCTACCTGTAGTCCCATAATTGTTACACATGATCATTCCATTTACAGTGCAGGAGCGAGCTGTGCCCTTTGAGGCAGGCCATGTAGCTCATGAATACAGACTGGGTCAGCCCTCCAGAAATACTTGTCATGTTTTAACTACAAGTTATATGAGGTCAAGTCACATCCGGCTCTTTTACCAGGTTGCTGTTAAAATAGTTATTAAAGCACTTGATCTGGAATGAATTTCAGTGGACCTGAATCCAAATTAACCTCATTCCCTCTTTTGTAAATAAAATGTCTTGCAGTAGAAGGCCAGGAACACGTGGGAAATGTGCCTTTGGGCTACATGTCGCCAGTCCTGGCTGTAGCATCCTGTTTTTCAACCAAGAACCAGAAGATCCAGGTGCTGGTGCCCATGAACTTGGCCAGTTATTGGGCAAGTCACAAGGGTGGAGTGTGGCAGAGGCAGCCTTTCGTAGACAATCAAAATAATGTTTCTTTAGTCATGTGGCTGACTACACTTCAATCTGCTCAAGCTTTCTTTTTATTTTCACTTTTTCTTTTTTTTAGCATCTTTGGTAAGTTTACCAGAAAGTTTTGAAACCAAGTACACGTGGTGACCAGAAGAATCCGCTGTAGTTGAGTTTCTTGTTACACACAGGCCATGCTTCGGGGATGGGGATCTCTTATCCATTTGCACCATTTCTTTTCCAGCAAATCACTTAACATTTGGGGGATTGTGAGGAGCTTAGAGTAGAAATGGCAACAGCTTGCAAGAAGAGAGAGACCTCAGACCAAAGTCTGGTCGGGGTGTCTACTCTTTCAGCTCAACCTTGGCAATATGCAAAAATAGAGTTAAAAAATGCTCTCTGTTGTCTTCTACAATATATACTGTTATCCATCGAAAGTCCGTGAGATTTCTGTATTTTTTTCTAATGGGAATAACTATGGGGCATACTCTTAAGTCATTTTCCCTTTGCCTCTCCAGGCAGAAGTCTGGAGGGAGTAGGTGATGTGTGGATGAAGTAGTCTATTTGGGGTAGGACTGAGCCACCCAAGGATATATTGGGACCAGCAAGAAGGACAGCCTTCACATGCAGAACCCTTCTCCCTGCCTTTTGGCCCCCCTCACCGCCCCTCAGCTGTGCAAGCCTCTCCACGGTTCCTCTGCCCACATCCCCTTTGGTTTGCTCCTCACCAAGCCTGCTCCCCCTGAGTATCCCATCCCTAACCATTCCCCTCCACCTTTTTATCCCGTTAATGTCTATTTATTCTGAGTAGGCTCAGTCCAATTGGAAATTAAACAGAAGCAGGTATTTGGACAAAACCAGAGGAATTCATTGGATGGTTTGAAAGAGGACCTTGTGAACTCAAATTCATTGTAATTGATGAAATATGAAGAAGAGGAGAGGTTTTCTAAGCAGCTCAGCTCAGTGCTCTTCTTTGCTGGGCCTCCAGATACGTCCCAGTGTGTTGTCATTATGGCTTTAGTCTTTCCTGAATTGGGGTAGGAGCAGCCTCATCACCTTGGAAACACTGCTAGTAGCTCGAGGTCCAATATTCCTGGGAGAGGGACAGGGAGGGTGGAGGTGAAGGCAATGGATGAGCTAAACCCTTTCTTATCCCTAAGGATTTTGTGAGGCCCAGGAGCTGAATTGTTTAAAGGGGTGAATCTGGACTGAGCTGGCAGTTGGCAATGGGCACATCTTTGAGTGGCCCGAGAATATATATAAACTAACTGGGGGTGCCCTATGTCTTTCCCATCAGGGGTTAGGTCAGGCCAGGCAGGGGCATTTGAGCAATGATCTGCCTTCTAGCTGCTGAAGCCTCAGCTGATGTGGAAACACTCACTGCCCTTCACACCACTCGCCCCACCTGTCCCTCTGCCCTACTTTAGAAAGGTCCTCCTCTCTTATTTCTCCTGTTTTCAGTCCCCTTGGACTCTTCTTCCAGCTGCAGGAAGCCAAGAGCAGGGCTGTGTAAAATGACCAGGGAGGGGAGCAAGCAGGCCTCTACCGGTTTCATCCGCCCCTTGCTTCCTTTTGCTGGCTCAGAACATTTCCACCTGTCTGTGCATGTCTGTGTGTGCCTGTCATGGCTCACACAGGGTTAGACCTGGTGACGGAGAGGAACTGGCTGAGGCTCACATGTACCTTGGCTTTGGACTGTCGAGTGTTCAGAAGCAGAGCATGCCTCAGTTTTCACCTTAACATTTTAATCCATGACATAGCATTTATTATCTGTTGGCTGTTTTAAAGTGATATTTGGGGACTAGAAAGCACCTCTGGGGATATAGCAGCCAGAGAGAGCACGTACTGAAATGTTTCAGTGTGGCTTTCCTACTGGACTGCCTCTGGGCTTGGATAGCCATTGGCTCTACGTATTGTTTTTAACTAGTCATGGCTGACACCTTGCTTATCATGGCAGATGTCTGCTTCTTAGGACACCGGTCATACTGGATTAGGGCCCACCCTGATAACCTCATTTTAGCTTGATTACCCCAATAAATATGCTTTCTTCTTAAAAATTGTCACAATCTGAGTCCCTGGGGGGTTAGGACTTCAATATGAATTTGGGGGACATAATTCAATTAATAATGACAGCCATGCAACTGATAGGATTAAAAATGGTTGTTTTGTTTAGTGATCATATGTAGACCTGTGGGCAGAGCAGTAAACAAAGGGTCTGCCCTCAGGGAGCTTACGTTCTACTGAGGGGAGACCCACAACAAATTAATATGTGGTGGATTGTGATAAGCACTTTGAAGGAAAATAGGACAATACAAGGTAACAGAAGGTGTCTCTGGGCTGGAGAATGGAGATCTGAATGAGGTGAGAGAGTGACCCTTGTGGTGGACATTCCAGGCAGAGGGAACAGCACCTACGAAGGCTCTGAGGCAGGAATGCACATGGTATATATTAAGAACAGTGAGAAGGCCAGTGTGGCTGCAGCAGAGGGAGCGAGCTGTTCTGTAGGCCACTGGAAATACTATCGAGGACCAGATCATGAAGGCCAGTAGGCCATGGTGAGGATTCTGAATTTTGTTCTAAGAAGTAAGGGGCCCAGGGGCTGAATTGTTTAAAGGGGTGAATCTGGAGCTGGCATTCGGCATTGAGCACATCTTTGTAGAAAATATATATTGTCCCTTTGCAAGGTTTGTTCTTTACTTCTGGCCCTTTTACTCCCAGCTCATATTCCTTGGGAGTCCTGAGCAGGCCTGGCCTTCTCTTCCCATCCTACATAATAAAAGGGTAATATGCAAATTGACCCTAACAGCAGAACCACTGGGAATGACTGGTCACTATGACACACACTGACCACCAGGAGGCAGACACTCAATGCAGGAGCTGCCCCTAGTGGTCAGTGCACTCCCACAGGGGGAGCTCTGCTCAGCCACAAGCCAGGCTGATGGCTGCCAGTACAGCGGTGGTGGGGGGAACCTCTCCTGCCTCCTCAGCAGCGCTAAGGATGTCCAACTGCAGCTTAGGCCTGCTCCCCGCTGGCAAGTGGACATCCCTTGAGGGCTCCTGGGCTACAAGAGGGATGTCTGAATGCCAGCTTAGGCCCAATCACCCGGGGAATGGGCCTAAGCCAGCAGGTGGACATCCACCAAGGGTTCCCAAACTGTGAGAGGACACAGGCTGGTCTGAGGGGATCCCCCCCTCCCCCCCACATGCACAAATTTTTGTGCACCAGGCTTCTAGTTGAGAGATAATTCTCTATGGGTCTCAGTGCATGTTGTGAGAAGAGCACATTTTGTCAGTGCTTCATTCTGGGGAGTTTTTTCAAAGATGTTTGTGCTGGTGTTCTTGTTCCGGCATTAAGAAGGGTTCAGCAATCTGGAGAAGGGCTCTGTGTAACTTAATAAAGAGTCCAGAGATGAAACATAATTTTGAAAGGCATTTGGGGGTCAGAGGAGCTTAGCTAAAAGGAACTAAGTTCTTGTCTCAGGACTCCATACTTTTTATTAACACAAATTGTCCTGAGGTGAGGTAGAGATATACACATCAAAGGGTCAGGTTTCGTAAACAGAGTCCATTGTCAGATTGGAAGAATCGCCTACAGCTGTTAGCTGTTCAGGTGTTTGGCCAGAGGAGGCAATAACTTGTAGATTAAGATGCCCTGAGCTGTCTGGCAGAAAGCAATCATCCCTTTTCAGGTTTGGGGAAATGCTCTTGCCACTCCAGATGATTCAGCCCTTGCTGACCTGCTGGAATTGGCTTCAGACATGTTTGCACAGTGAACTGCCTCAGGAGGTGTAGATCTCTCTCCAGAGCAAAGCACAGGCAGGGCTATTGCCCACTGTAACAGGTTCAGGTTTCCCAAGTTCAGGGTTCTGCTCCTGTAAGGCAGCCTACTCTACGTCCAGGGATCTTTCTATTACTGTGTTGGAATCAAGACTTACAGAACTTGCATAATACATGCTGATCTGCTATTGCTGGGTCCTTTGTCTCTGACCCAGGAGTCTTGTGTTTTTTGCCAGCATCCATGCAACTGTGGCAGGAGAACTTGGTAGCTTGTAAAAGAGTCAAATCTCAGACGCTTCACAGTTCTTAACACACCCTTAAAATAGCTTCTGTGGTCAAGGCCTTGTGACTGAGATCTTGACCATGGGTCAATGCTTTGGCACATGTCTGTGGTCGTTAAATTTTTTTCTGTTATAATTGGATCTCTTCCCCCATCTCCACTAATGAAACCTACCAGAACACTGATAAAACTGCTCTAGTGGAAGTAGGGGTAAAAACTTAAATTTCTTCATCTCAGGCAGCCCGGCAGGCATCTTTGGAAAAGCCACTCAATATAACTCCAAAAACACTCTATTAAGCTACTAAAAGGCCCATGTAAAACTCATATTTGATATCTAGGAGCAATATTACATTAATTTGTATCAGAGACTGATTGGTTGGGCCTTAGCAAAAAGTTACCCGTCATGAATAGGTCAGCACAAATCTGTTTTTCAAAGAACTAGGATCCAGGACTGACAAGTTTGATTGCAGGGTATACAGGGGAGGTTGGGGGCGAGGGGCACTGCAGTGTTGGCCCAGCGCATTTGGTCAAAAATAAAAAGTAGAGGAGGAGAGTACTAGAAGCAGGAGGTCCCTAGAGGATAATAGATGATAAATAAAATTACATTTGAACTACTTTGTTCTTTGATCCTTAGATTTCTTCCAGATGTCCCATGAGCTTTGAGAGGGACCAGACAGAGGGAGAGAGGCACCCTCACTCTCACAGATAGTTTATGTTGGGGTCCCTGTGGATTCTCATTTGGAAAAGTGAGTCTCCAAGTTTGAAAGCTCATCAGCTTCACTCTGTTACCTGGGCCTCTGGCAGTGGGTATTAGAAAGTAAAGCAGATGTTTATTTCATAGGAGGAGTGTAGCATAGCAGACAAGATTCCTGGGATTCGGGCCCAACTCTGCGGCTGTCTCCTGAATGTACTGCTAAATTTGCTATGTGACCTTGGGAAGGCCACTCAATCTCTCTGTGTCTGTTTTCTCACCTGACAGAGGGAGCTATAGAGGGCATATCTCAAGAGTCTCCGTATTTAAAGACCTGTGGAGTATGGAGAAGTGATGTGACTTTTCACCCCAGAAACATTAGTGTTATGTTCCTGGGCACCTGTATCCTAAGAACTTAACTAGACCTCACTCCTGCCCTTTGAATGAGATGCATACACTCTGCTCAAAATAAAGGGCAGGGACATTGCTGCGAGTAAAACAGGTGGAGTGGCTTCCTCCATGCTGCATTTCTCTCCATGCCTTAGACAAACGACAGCCAACTTCAGTTTTACTGGGACACAGACACGCTCATTCGTTTACATAGTGTCTCTGGCTACCTAGTGCTGCGGTGACAAAGGTGAGTAGTTGTGACGGAGACTTTATATCTTATAAACCCTATATGTACTCTCAGACTGACGCCATCATCCAAGCTTTGCCTTTGGTTTTGTGCTCAACTGATGGTGCAGATTTAATTTTTTATACAAAAAGTACTCATCACCAGCGCCTATGAGGAGGGCTTTCTGTACCCACTGCCTGATTATGCTTTTGGGAGAAGAAATCCTCATTAGCAACTAGCCTTTTCATTTTTTGATGCAAAGCATTGATTTTTCTTTCCAAAAATGACTACATAGCAATCTAGCATGTGAGTTAGTACAAAACAAAACAAAAAAACACCATAATTCCCAAACATATTAAATGTACCACTGTTTCCCCTTTGCATTCTGGGTTTTAGCTGCACAGACATTGTGTTAGGGGCTGTGTTTGACTACGAGCTTGCCATGGTGATAAGGAGCCAGGCAGATGACCGGTAGGCAAAGGTCTTGAAAACTGGAAATGGCTGCCGAATTCAGGATTCACGAGGTAATGTCCTAATTGTTTTGGCAAAGGGTCATCCTTGTGTCTTTGATAGCCAGTAAAGACTAGAGTGGTTATGCACAGTGTGTTAAACAGTGAGCATCCAGGCAAGGACACGGCTGCTTTCTCTTAGGTGGCTATTTTTCCTTGGGGCTGTGACATTATGTCATGCTTGAGGTTTTATTAGAGTCAACCCCCCCCCCCCTTAAATATTTGAGCAGGGGAGGCAGCATCTGGAAGCTCAGTTGAAGATTGTAGGGGACTGAAAATGGACAGCGAGTGAGGTACTGAAATTGTTAAGAACAGAGTTTTATAAGGCTTGAACTTCAATAATAACTCCCAGCTGTAAGGGAACCCTGCTGTCATGGACAGGTGACTAGACAGGCATCTTGTTCCTCTTTGTGGAAGGTTCAGTGGGACTTTGGGTTGTGTTCATAGGAATGTTATGCTGGAGATGTGCTTGGTGTGATTAGGGAAGTGGTTTAATTTGCAGCTGTGTCTTTAAAAGATAAATTTAGGGGTGTAAAGTAAAAATACTAAAGATTATAAAATTGGAGTCAAGTGATGGGGGAGAGAGGCAGGGTGTGCAAAACACATTAACAAAGCAGATTCACAAGGGTTGTAGATCTTACACAGTATCAGGCTTTACTAATACTTGCAAAGGCACAGGCAATTGAGAAGCAGACAGAGGTGTGGGACATTGAGATTTTATTCCTAAGACCCCCTTTCTCCACAGGACAGGCCCCTCTGACTCTGGATATTAGATGTGTCAATGTGAAGTTCATTGGGTTATTTCAGGCAGTAAAGAGAATTTATATTATGAAGAGCTCCATTGTGTATACCTTCTCATTAATTTTTAGTATAGTGACATCCTCTGGGGAGCCATATCCTGAAGATGTTGGTGCCTGAGTCTAAGTAATCTTTTGTGTATTTTTAAAAAATCTTTATTGTTCATATTATTACAGTTGTTCCTCTCCCCCCCCCCCATAGTTCCCCTCCTCCCAGTTTCCCCTCCTCCACCCTCTGCCCTTATCCACCCCCCCCCCACTGTCCTCATCCATAGGTGTACGATTTTTGTCCAGTCTCTTCCTGCACCCCCAACACCCCTTACCCCCTGTGAATTGTCAGTCCACTCCCTTTCTATGCTCTTGATTCTATTCTATTCACCAGTTTATTCTGTTCATCAGATTTTTTTTTATTCACTTGATTTTTAGGTTCACTTGTTGATAGATATGTATTTGTTGTTCATAATTTTTATCTTTACTTTTTCATATTCTTCCTCTTCTCAAAGGATACCTTTCAGCATTTCATATACTACTGGTTGGGTGGTGATGAACTCTTTTAGCTTTTTCTTGTCTGTGAAGCTCTTTGTCTGACCTTCAATTCTGAATGATAGCTTTGCTGGGTAAAGTAATCTTGGTTGTAGGTTCTTGCTATTCATCACTTTGAATATTTCTTGCCACTCCCTTCTGGCCTGCAAAGTTTCTGTTGAGAAATCAGCTGACAGTCGTATG
>PVJC01036532.1:0-17678 GCA_004026665.1 Murina feae | reverse complement strand
ACTTTCTCATATAAACAAAGCACTAGGAGGTTAGATTCTAAAGACAAGGAAAAACAACTTCAGTGACATTCTGGTACTTTGAAAAGAAAATCAGTTTTTGCTAATCTCTTCAAATGGGGTACATCTGAAACAGTGTCAGCAATAAATAAATTTTAAAAAAACAGACTTCGTAATCTCAGAGGGAAGGCATGGGTGGGTGGGAAGAGATCAACCAAAGGACTTGTATGCATATATGTATAACCCATGGACACAGACAATAGAGTGGTGAAGGCCTGGGGTAGGGGGGTGGGCAGGGAGCAGGCAAGAAGGGGTCAATGGGGAAAAGAGGGGCACATTTGTAATGCTTTCAACAATAAAGATTTTAAAATAAGTAAAATAAAAACAAACATCAGTTTTAAAAATGCATTAGAAATTATTTAAATTAACTTAAAGAAATAATGTTTCACTGACATCTAGTTTCACTAATGGAGACAAGTATGAAATTCAAGAAGGTAACTGGAATTTCAAAGAATGAAGATTATTTTATGGCCAAAGTAATTTGCAATCGTCTCTGAAGAATGATACTGATTAAACCTCATACCACAAAGTGATTTCTTTTTCTTTGTAAATTTTATTTTACTGTGGTAAAATACATGGGTTTTAAGATAAAGTACTATCCTATGAAACTAAATATTGTCTAAGTGGTCTAAAAGGAATAAATTTATTATGCACAACAATTGCTTAATAAAACATATTTAATTAAATCTTACCATATAAAATATCTAGGTAATTTATATTGTGATATATATTATAAATTTTTATATGCAATCATAAGCTCTGGATATGTTAGTGAACTAATATCTGCTGCTTACCTGCCATTGTGCAGGGATTGTGCTAAACATTGTACATACAGTACTCCATTTACTCTTCATAATGGCCTAGTGAGATACAAGTAGTATTTTTCTAATTTTTCTGATACAGGAAAAGAACCTAAGATAGGCTAAATGATTTTTTTCATAACCTAGAGACTGGTAAAGGTGGAGTTAGGATTCAAATGCTTTGTTCTTGGCACCATATTACCCAGCCTCCAAAAGTATCTGTGTAGCTAGATAGACATGAGCAGAGTAGGAATAATAGGTCAGGTATGGAATGTCACTCGGGTGGGGGTGGGGGAAGGGGGAAGCCCTGAGTACCTAGCAATGGGCAAAACTTGGAAAACAAGGACCTTTCCTCCCCTAGCATATTGCTGGTCATGCGGTTTGAACCCCCTGACCTTTCCTCCCTATCATATAGCTAATCATGTGGTAAAGCCCCTGAGAGGAGGAATAAGGGGCCAGAGCACAGCCTCATGTGACTCCCACACAAGCCCTTGCACAACCACTCTCTCAAGCATTAAGCCCTCAGGACAATGCGGTCCTGACCTGCATGGAATGATCTTGGAAGCAGAGTCCTGAGTCTGTTGACCACAGAGACAGAGTTTTGGTCAAACTAAAAATAACATCTCGGCCTCCATTGAGTTTCAGCTCCAGGCCCAGAAGAGCAGTAAGGCCAGGTGGGCTGACACCATGGCTGACTTCAGGACCCATGACTAATGACCCCCTGCCCTGGCAGGGACCAATCTGTAAAGACCACGATCCTTAAAGGACACACCTAGAAAAGATGGTGAATATTCTATTGAGGTCATCCTCTGGGACCTCCTCTAAGATCCCCCTTTAGAGAGGAGATAGAATCCCTCAGGACAGAGGACATAACTCTAGCTCTTCTAGCTCCCTTGCTCTCTCTCCTCTCTCCCTCCCTCCCTCATGCTTCCCTGGCCTTCTTCCTTTAGATGTGTCTCTTTGTTTTCTTTTGCCTAAGCTCCAGAGGCCCTTCTTTTGCCTCTGTTACTTGTTTCCTGATCCAACGCAGCCCAGCTGGCTCACTTCCTCCACAGTTCACCTCTTCTACCTCTGTGACTTTATAAATAAACTTCTGCTAATATATGAGTATTGTTCTGATTTTTTTCTTAGCCAGAACTCAAGCTCTGAGGTTACCAAACCAAAGTCCAATCGCAGAAACATTTTGGTGCTGTTTTGCCACTAATACCTGTGCTGTTTTGGTAAATATAGACTGTTGGAGACACAACTCTGTTTTCTGGGTAAGCTCAGACCTGGCTGAGTAGTCTGAGAGGTAAGGACCAGGGCCTTAATTATCCCCGGGGAGTTGAAATTTCATATGGATTTTAATGGTAAAATCTCAGGAAGTCTTGGGCAGTTCAGACACTAGCAAGGAAGACGGATTTCTTAGCTTCTTTGTCCTATCTTCTTCCATCGCTCTTCAGAAAGCCTAACTGGTTCTGATGGTGAGAGAGTTTTCCTGAATAAACTGCTGAGGTAACATGGCCAAATTAAGGCACAGAAGTCCTCTCAGAAGCTCTATGCCATAACAAATAGTGTGAGCTTATTAATTTGTGGAGGAATAGAAGGGTGGCAAGGACACATTTTGAGAAAAATGAGTGTCTTATGACACTGGAATCTTCCCAAGACATTCGTTCGCAGAATCTTATATTAAATTTTTACATGTGGACTCTGAAATAAAAAAGGCATCTTCTTGTCCTTTATTTTCTTTTTGAGTTTCAAGCTTATTGGTGCAAGTGGATGGAATTACTTCAAATTGGTTCTCTTCTAACTTTTTCACACAGTGGATGGTAACACATGCTATTTTAAAATATAGCAGCCAAACAAAGCTATATATTTTCTTATTGGGGATATAATCTACTCACACTTGGTCCATTAAAATATGATTATCACATAATAATAAATGAATTATATTTTGTTTCTTTAGTACACCAAATGATTACACAGTGGAATTATAAACTTATTTCTTTACAAATTCACATGCACTTTGTCTCTTTCAAATTGACACATTCCATGTCCAGTGGGTGCTTTCCAAATAATAAAAAATAACTTCTGCTTCACCCACCAAGACTGATAATAATGTGTGTGTTTGTGTATGTTTCGATATTTAGTAATGTAATTAAAGAGTAGCATCTATTACATGACCTATAATGCATGAAGTATTTTGCTAAGTACTCTAAAATATCAGAGGAGACAGATAGTGGATTACATGGACAGATATTTTTTAATTGAAATTAACATTTGAAATATTTAAACATAAAGCTATTTTCTCCATTTTGCAAAGTAAGAAATTGAGGTTCAAGACAGCTGATATATCTAAAATTTTAATAGCAAATTAAGAGAAAATACTAAACCCAATCTAGCTTTCTTGACTTCAGATAATATGGCATAGAACAAAGATTTTAAAACTAAAAACTAAAATTCAAGGTAACTTCAAAATAGTACATTTATAGAACCCTATGTGTAATATGTTAAGACATTATAAAATGTCCCATAATAATGGCACAATTTTTATAGGGTTAGAAAAAAAATAACTTCTCTTCTTGGGGCAGAAATTGAATGTTTCAGACATCCATCCTCTTAGAAACTGTTTCAAGCACCTCAAACCAATAATTCATCATCAGAAAAAGTCACAAACTATTATAGACACCTCCAACCCTCCACTATATTTCAATAGTTTACTTTTAAAAATGGGACTAAAAACTTATTCATAATTTGTCAGTATGAGTACAGTATTAAGAATTAAACTCTGAAATTATGGTATGAGAATATGCTGATGTAATGGAAATAATTCCATATTGCAAAAATACATGGGTTTCCTTTTGATCCCCAAACCACTGCTCTCCATCAAAATGTGCTCTCTGCAAATGAAAGAAAGATTTTATGTATGAAATAGAGAGGTAAAGTGGAAAAACAACAATTAGTAAATCTTTGTAGAGGGTATTTGTTATACTATCCTTTCAACTTTTTAATTTATTTTTTATTTATCTTTATTTTAAGTCTTCACTACCAATGATTTCTCCTTGACCCACAGATCCTTCTTCCCTTATGCCCTCCTGGACATCTTAAAAGCACATATTTTTAATGTTATAAATTGTCTGGAAATTTCTATGACTTCATCAAGCACAGCTGCACAGAATTTTTTTCTCTCTCCAGTCATTTATCGCTTAAATTGGTGGTTTTCAAGTACTTGGAGACTATGGAATCTGTATGAGATGCCTCCAAAGTTTTCCAACCCTATAGTCATCTATATTGCTTTATTTGATCCAGGGCCAGGAAAAAGAGTTTCACAAACTTGCTTCTCAAGGAATCCCAAAATGATTCTTAGAACACTGATTTACAGGAAACACATTTTGAAAGCATTTTTCTTTGATGTCACATTACCAAAACCCTTTATTTCCAATCTTTGCAATTTGAAGTAAGCCTGAGTTGTGAGGGGTGTAGGCTGGAAGAGGAGCAGCCAGGCAGCCAGGAGAGCACACCTTGTGACAGGTTCTGTTTGCCAGGAAAGGGCTGGAGAAGCTGTCATTTCTTATTCTCCTTCAAAGAGAAAATGCCCATATTCCAGCAAGAAGCAATCTGAGAAGGTCAACACATTCTTTTGTCAACCGAAAGTACACTGTGAGATTCAAACATACCTGTGTCAAACAATTACTAGGAGTGACAGAGGTCCCAACCTCTCAGTTCGGGAAAAAAATGAGACAGAAATTTTTTACTCGTGGTGATGGTTTTTCTGCAATACGAGAGTTGTTAACTCACAATTGTCTCACTCTGCAAGTCACAAACTCTTACTTCCAAGTTACCCAGGAAATCCTATAAAAAGCTCAAATTTCTTATTTTAAATGTTGCCTCCGTGAAAAAACATAGGTAAGTGATGTAATATGTAATGTGCAAACATTTTAAAGGACAGATAACAAATAGATTCCTGTGTACAGCATTTCCACTCAGACAGTAAGAGATATGTAAAGCTTTTCTGAGCTGTGGCACTAATTGTGCTGTGTGATGCATGAGGAATACCTATAATAAATAACTGCACCATGCAACAGACAGATATTCACACTACCGCACTACAGTCTAGATAGTATGATTTGTGCACAGCAGCTTAATTAAATAGACTACCATGTAAAACACTTAGCCTTTAGTGAGATGTTATAATTAAACCTGTATCTGCAATATCCTAGAATACAAAAATAGGAAGCAAGTGAGAGTAGCCTTACTGTCAGGAAGAGAACACAACTATTAGGAGATGAATAGAATAAGAATGCATGTAGAATCAGCATCACTTCAGCTTCCTTTCCTCTTCCTTCATATTGGGCTGAAGGAAGAGTGCTCAAAGAATAAGGAGCAGCAAACATAAGTCCTAGTCATTCTTCCTTTATTGTTTTCAACAAATATATATTAGGTATTAGCCTTTCTTGAAGGTGCCTGGGATTTAGTAAACAGGACGAAATCTGTTCTTGGACAAGGCAGTAGGATTGGCAGGCAATAGAAGGTAAAAACTATGTAACAGACAGATACGTCTTTTCAGATGATGCATTTTCAGGTAATAGTAAGAGCCAAGAAGAAATATTAGAGCAGATTAAGGGACTAGAAAGTGAAGGGTGCTTTTTTAAATAGAGGAAACAGAGAAGCCCTCTCTAGTATATGTATTTGAGTAGAAGCCTGAATGGAAGTGAGTGAGCCATGTCCACACCTTCCAGGCAGAGTAATCACCACGTGTGAAGGCCTGCACGTGGAAGCAGGCGAGGGTTGTTGAAGAACAGAAAGGTGGCTACTTGGCTGGAGAACAGAGATGAGGTCACATGTAGCCTAAGGCCAGATAATGCCGGGCTTTGCAAACCACAGTAAGCATTTTAGATTCTTTTCTGAGACTCATTCCAATATCTCAAGCATAATGTTGCTGGTGTCTTGACAGTGATGTTAAAGAAATAAGCACTATAAACGCCTATGGAGAAAAACCAGGAGATGACAAGAGAGGGATGGGAAAAGAAAGCAAATGGGATTTTGCAAAAGGGGCTTAGACTTCAGCGGTTGGACAATAGGCATGGTTGTGCTGGGCCACCTTCCAGCATGGGCCCTGCGGGATTTCATCACTACTTTAAAAAACCCTTTTTACAGTAAGCATTTTTAAAAATCCAATATATTGAAGATTTGCAAACACTAAGGAGGCATGGAAACACCACTTATAGACTTGCATTACTGAGAAAATGCTTGCTCTGATTAAAGCAACGGACTCAGGCTGTGAGGCATAGACTGCCACTGGCATTTAGTTCAGACTGTGACCTAAGATAATTTCTGCAAAAAAACCAAACAAACCCACAGGATTATGCATAAAGCACAACACAAAGCACCTCTGGTAAATTAGGACTGAGCACTAGGGTTTTCCCCAAATGCACTCATCTTCCCAAGCACCTCAGCTGTGATTGTTTGATGCATTTGGGGGTAGTGCATCAGCTACCATCCATAACATCACGTTGTAGGTGATAAATGCAAGGGATACCAAATTTGCATGCTTGCCTCACAGTTTCCATAAACAGTAATTTGTTAAGTCATAAAGAACGGTACAAACAGAGTTTTTGATGTTATGGGATTTACACAATAATTAGAAGTCATTATCTCTCAAATGCACATTCTCCCTTTTCCCTTTGCTTCTAATCTCCTAGTCCACCACTGCACCCTTCACAATGCCTGCAACATATCTTTCCAAAGCAAAAGCTATTTATGGCCATTCCTTGCAGTGGCTCCCTGGTGATGGAATAAAGCCTAGACTCCCTTAAAGAATGGCTCCAAGCTACAGATTCAGTCTTATTTCCCATCTTTACCACCTTTCAGCTTAGACTGTAACACCCGTGAACTTGCTCACTTTCCTTCATACTTCATATTCTGAGTCAAATCCCAACTCAGACCCTTAATTGCTGTGTAACTTCGGCAAATTACTTACCCTTTTTATGCTTCATTCTTTTTCTTATAAAATGAAAATAATTATACTCATGAGCCTTTTATGAGACTAAATAAGTAAATATATTTAAAACAATATCAGACACATTGTAAGTGCTGAATATTACTACTATTATTACTACTAGAGGCCCTGTGCATGACATTTGTGCGCTGGGGCGGGGGGTAGAGGGACGAGACCCTTAGCTCAGCCTGCACCCTCTCACAGTCCGGAACCCTTCGAGGGATGGGGGGATGTTTGCCTCCAGGCTTAGGCTCACTCCTGAGGGGTCCTTAGCACAGCCTAGGAGGCGAGAGAGGCTCCCACCACCACCACTGCACTTGCCAGCTGTGAGCCCGGCTTCTGACTGAGCAGCGCTTCCCCTGTGGGAGCTCACTGACTTGAACGTCTGCCCCCTGGTACAAGTGCATGCATAATGACCGGTCATTCTGCTGTTTGGTCAATTTGCATATTAAGGTTTTATAAAATAGGATTATTTGTTAACAACCTGTTCTTATTATTGTTTCCTTGGGGGGAAAATAAATAAATAAAACCCTTCCAGCCTCTCTTTTCCTGAAAAACTCCCATTCATTCTTCCAGACCTCTTACATATGACATCTCTTGCCTAAATTTTCCTGAACACATTGACTTACTTTCCATCCATACTCACTTAATTTGTGCTCTAATAACAAGTTGATCATCATTCTTCAATATCATTATTTACACATCATTGGTTAATTATTAATGCATAAATTTGTTTTTCAGTACTGCATAGTTCTTCGAAAGACAAGGACTCTCTCTTTCTAATTTCCTATCTCCTAAATCCAGTGTAGGATCTAAAGCATAGTAGAATCTCAACAAATGTCTTATTCTATCACATAGTTAATCAGTGAGTATGTACAGACACAAATATTTCTCAACATTTTCCAATATTGCTAGAAAATAACTCAAGAAATTTGAAAAATACAAGCACAGATTTAGTAGATTTAGATAACAAACCAGAACTAAATTGCATAAGGCAATAAATATACCTCAAGTTTAGAGGAAGGTCAAGCATGTATTAAATTCACTGTTTTCTTTTTACTTCTCTCCAGTTATCCAGCTTTGTCTTATCGGATATAAGTTCCTTTAGAGTGTGAACTATGTTAGTACTTTTGTATCTAACTTACATATTAGATACAAAAGTTCATATTTCATGGAAGATTTCAAAGATATAAATAGAACTATAAGAAAAAAGGAAGAAAAACATAAGATTTTTTTTCAATACTAGCCCTGATTTAAAGAATACTGTTCCCTGTGCAAGCATATTTATCTGCAAGCATGGACAGACAGAGCTTGGGTCTCCTCCACCAATACATGTGCTCGTTATGAGGAGAGTGTGGAGAAGAGGTGTGTGAGAGGCCCAGGATATATTCAAGACTGTCACCAACACCTTCTTTCAGAAAGCATGATGCTGCTGATGATGGAGGAGAGCTGATGAAAAAAGTTGGGACATCAGCAAAGTAAATAAGATTGAAAAAGCTGGACACTGTATGGCAAACACCAGTCAAGAGATAACAAGCCAGGTAGTATTATTATGCCTCAGAAATGTTCACCCCTGATTAGGGGTTGGATGTAAATAATAAATAGGATCTCTGGCATTAATTTCCCCACTCCCCATTTAGCAATGCTGACTATTCCATTTACACTTTGCAAAGTGTGACATGTATATTTTTTCATGTCATCTAATGAGTGTAATGACCACTTCTGGGTTTCAGAATTTGGAAATTTGGGATGGTGGCTCAAGGTCAAATCAATGATTAATTAGGTAGAAACACTTGGAAAAAGCTAAAACAGTTCAGGACATTTTTTTATATCTGCAACATGTAATATTGAAAAGAACATGAACTTAGCATATTCTTATAGTCAAATGAAACTTTAATGAGATAACATATGTGAACTTTCTAGTAAAGAATTTAAAATATTGTAGACATTGGGATCCATGCGGGTTAAATGAGAATTTTTTTTCTTATAGCAGTGCTCAATTCTATAAGTTGAGTGAATGAAAAAAAAAAAAACCTGGGGCCAGTTAATAATGACCTTCAGATTCATGCAGGGTCTTCTAAGTCTTAATATCTATTGAAGACCAAAATACAAATTATACATATTATCTATATATATAAAAGGCTAATATGCTAAGTGTCTGACCTTCTGACTGATCACTATGATGTACACTGAACACCGGGGGCAGATATTCAATTCAGGAGCTGCCATGACACACACAGAGAAATGGCACTGCAGACCTAGTGCCCACAAAGTGGGAAACAGGCCTGCCACCACCTCAGAACAACAGCCCAGCAAATCACATCAATGCTGCCAAGACCCTATGGCACAAAATGTGGTCCACAGCCCAGCCCAGCCTGGAACCAGTCGCTGTGGGCACCACGTAATGACATCACATAGTAATGCCCAGCTTCCTCTCCCTAGCGACAACTAGCCTCCTTGAAGTTTCTTCACCCAGGAATATGACTTGCTTTATAGCCAGGTGCAAACATTTCACACTTTAATCAAATGTCTGTGAAGCATTTTCTTGTGCCTCATCTCATTTGATCCTCACAGAAGTCCTGGAGTAGGTAGATAGAAGAATGGGTGGAATCCTATTTTCTTTTCATTAGTCAGAAAACGAAGATTTAGAAAGCTTAGAAACTTTACCCAACTGAAAAGAAGTAAGAAATGGTCGACCTTGAAAATGACTTCAGGTTTTCTCACTGCACAGAATATAGTCAAACACTGCTGCAGTTAAATATTTTACCCTTTGTTCTCCCTGCATGATCTACAATAATAATCTGCTTCACGTTGATATTTACTACTGTGTTGCTGACAATTCCCTGAAAGAGAAGTTGGGATGCTTCACCGGGCTGGAAAATGTTTAGCTAAGTTGACTCTTACATGAGCTATACATATAAAGCTCTTGCTGCTGCCAATCTCACGCATGTGTTTTGATCTGTCATTGTCGATCATGAATTTGGTTGACACTTCTATTATAGAGAAAAGGTGAATAGAGATATTAAAATATTTCTGCTAATTAATTTCCCTTCAATGTTCATGAATTTGTGCATCAAGCCACTAGTATATTATATATAGGTTGACCATAAGGAAGAATTTCCCAATACCTGGACTGTGAAGTAGTGAGAATGTGTACTGAGTGAGGTGAAAGAGCTATTTTCTCCAGAGTCTTAAAAATAAGGCAGATTTCCATATGTCAAAGATGGAGCAATTGTTGTCCTGCTCCAGGATAAAGAAAGCAATGAGATAATCACCCAAATTCCTTCCAGATTTAGGATTGTGTAAATATTCTGATTAGTGACAGCACATTGACTATCTACTTTTTTCCAGATATTTTCTAAATAATCCCAGAGTAAGTATTTCACAGGTGCTTTTTAAAAATCTTCTGCCATTGGCCAACACTTCACAATGTAGGTTTTCAAAACCAGAACTACATGTTCATCTGACCAAAATCTGAAATCTACAAATAACTAAAGATTAAAAAAAAATTCTCCAGAGGGTTTAGAAATAAACTGTATCCTCTGAATTGTTTAGCTTCATCACGAAAATTACTTTAATTTCAATGCTGGAATCAAAACAATCCAATCTTCTTAAAAGAAGCCTACTGTCTACTGTAAAGTAATAACATGTTTTTAGAGACTTCTAAGTGCATATCTTAGAATTTCTAACTTAAATGCATGGTTTGGAAAATACCAATTGTTGATCATGAAAAGATGGTTACATTTCATCATGCCAATGAGGAAAAAATAAAGTACTTATGATCTTATTTCCTCATGTAACTATTCCATATGATGATTTTAAAAAAGCACATACTTTTTAAGATTAGTTAGAAAGTCATTTAAATATATGTTATGTGTATATTTTTCATAAAGAAATATGGAATATTTAATGAAAATAAAATTGACAAATATTAAACATACACTCACATAAAACAATAGAAATAAACATAAGTATAGACACAATCAGGAGCTGAAGACAAACTGTGAGACAGCTTTACTAAGAAACATAGGAAGGGGAGTGCCTGAGTTGGAAGGAAAAAAGGGTGAAAATGAATAATAGTCACAACTGAAGTTATAAAGTATGTGTGATGATGAATGTATTCTTTAACCCTACATTATGTTACATTATACCAAAGTCATGTGTTTTATTTTTTAGCAATTTGTAGAAAATTTTGTTTTAACTTAACTAGAAGATCACTTTAATCACATTAAGTTTCCGCATAGTATTTAGTTGTTCTTTTTTGTAACTTGCTGTAATAAAATTTGTATAATGCATGAGTAAAACTACCCTTTAATCACTTTAAAATTGGGGGTTTTTTTTTAAAAGAAAAATACAATATTTATAGCTCTATGTTCCTAGAACATCAAAAATGTATTGTAAATAACAGAAAGGTCAAATTATTATATTCAGGAACTCTACCATAAAGAAAATATTACTAAGACTTTATGAAGATTTTCTATTACCTGAAAATTAGCTTACTCAAATTAAATGTCCTTCTGATCAAAATAATTGCTTAATATTAACCCAAGTAGTAAAAAATATGAGTTCATTAACTAATTATATGTATTTCATCCTTGTTTTTTATTTATGAGAATTAATTAACAAATCTATATACCTTCTCCTATTCAGTTATACTACTTAGAAAATTACATAGGAATACACATGCACTAAGGGTGGGGTATACCATTAGAGAGAGGACCTCTTTAATTAAAATCAGTACATACTTATAAATAAATCTTCTCTTCATACAAATGTTACCATTGGTAGATTTTTAAAAACTCTTCATGTGTATTCTACAAGTCTGAGATTATGATGAAATAAAATTTAATCCATCAAAAAGATGACCAAAGCTCTCCAATAAAGCAATTACATAAACAACAGTCCATTGTTAGGAAACAAAACAACCATATCATGTTTAGCTAGGTAAAGTATGTTTTGGCTAAACGTGTGGTGGCCATAAAGAGTAAGCTACATATTTCTAGGGATAACTTGAATTTGCCAATGCACTGCACTAGACTAGACAACAGAATTCAAGTAAATATTAATTTCAAAAACTAGATATGCTCAGTTTATAATGTGGGTTGGCAATCTAGTATCCAATCACAAAACTCTTGTGTTAGAATTACCATTAAGAGGTACTAGCTCCATTCATTGCTATGGTCCCTATTAAATAAAAACTACAGGGTACAGATACCCAATTTTGAAGGGTAGTTTTAACTTATAGAAAATATATTTTTCAAATAAATCTGAAATGGCATAGATTTTACAATTAAAGTTTAATTTCTATTGTGGTTTTTCTTAATTTCATCATTATACAAGTGTAAGGAAGCTAGCCTATCGTTTAGGGCAATTTTTACAGAGCTGTTCTTGAATTTATTTGTCATTTTCTAAGTAAATTGGAAATTTATTGATTATTATCAAAAATTTAAATCTTTTTTACAACAAGAGGATCTTAAAGATAATAGCATTTTTAATCATAAAGTTAATTAACTGCAATTTCAGAAGTGGGAATTTAATTTTCCCTTTCCTGAAGAAGTGTAATATAAAGTCAATAAAACTAAAATCCACTACAAACATTGCAATACAATAAAATAACTTTTACTTTAGACATTGTCTTCAGAAATAAATTAGAACCAAGATTAAAACATTTATCTTGGACCAAAAATATACTACTCAAATTATCATCAACAGTAACCACAAAACATACAAAAAAGTCACCCATCACCTCAACGGAGATAGGACAAAAAACTGACTGTTTTTGTTTAACTCCCTTCAATTCTCAATTTACCTGGAATTAGCTAGGCATTTTTATAAGCAGTAATTCCAAAGACTCTGCACAGTCAGAGGGTTCTTTTATCTGGAAACAGCTAGGAGCACAATGATCATTTAACACACAGTGCACCACGTATTCCTCAGCTGACCCACTCTCCATGCATTTCACACTTGTGATCTGTATTATAAACAAAACTCAAATGTCCTGTATCTACGTTTCTAAATCACTGCTTACTGACGAAAAGCATGCGTGTAGACAGTTCCAAATCGCATCTTACCACGTATGAGCCACAGTGAAACGGCGCCGCTGCCGAATGCTTTTATTCACCAGCAACTTTCTGAAAAAGCATGGTGAGTTCCTGGGTGAACTGCGTGGAGAAATTTTAGGAGATGTAGGTCTGTTTCCCGGTGGTCTCGGAAGCTCAAGTTCTAAGTGCATTTGCTCCTTGAAAGTCTTGATGCAAACCTCAGGTTCAGAAGCAGTAAGTTCCTTGGAAGAATTTTTTGCTGTCATGTCTTATGTGGAGTGCTGGCTTTCACCATCCAAAACAAAAACCTCAAACATAGCAGAGACACAGCTGCAGGTTAGGACGCTGGGAAGTCTGCAAACTATTTCCAGTTTAATTTCAGAAGCCAAGGCTCCAATGTATGAATTGCTCAGAGCAAGAGCAGCATACTCGAAGAATGGCAAGTCAGGCTGTCACAAGGAGCTTTATCAGCCCGGCTTTGCCTCTGAAATGCGCCAAAGTGCTTCCTATGTCAGTAGCCTCCTTGTGGATGAGGTTTGTCTGCAAGCTACACACTGACACTCACTGAATTCATTCAGTTGAATATATCAACTAATGAAATATTCATAAGGCTTTCTGATAAATCCTTTGCATGTATATTTTTTAAAAATCTTATCAAACAAGCTGCACTCACCAACGGACAATAAGCAAAACCTAGCTGCCTGGCCACTTGTTTTGTTCTCACAAAGAGCAGAACCAGAGCCCGTCAGCCTGTGTGGTGTTTAAAGTCTTCATTCAGAATTATCTTGCTCCGCAAATGCACACAACAGTAACTCCACCTCCCAAATGCTTATTGGCCCAGGATTATTTAAACAACTGCACTCTGTTTCCCCCTGAACAGCACTCCCCACTGCTCAGATTTTCACAGAATTCGTGAAGCTACTGTCCTCACCAGAGTGAAAACATTAAACCAGGGATTGTCGGAAAGCCTAGCTGAAACAGCCCCCCCCCCCCCCCAGATTCCACTGCTGAAAGAAAGAGCTGATTTGCTGATTTTTTTCCCCTCCCTTCTCCAGAAGATCCAAGACACCATCAATATAAAAAGTGTCAGCTAACAGGAAAGCACTGGATTTGGTTCCTTCCCCTGAGGAATTTAAAGTTAATCTTTATTCCAATAAACATTACCCTCATTCTTCTGTTTAAGCTCATTGTTCATGGGTTGCCCACAGCAGTCTCTCTGTTAGATACAAAGTCACTTCTGAAAGCCAAAGCTTCCCAGAGTGGAAACGGAGGTAATAACTCCCAGTTCAAGTGCAGAGTGCAAGGTCAAGAAGTATGCTTGTGCTTGTGTGTGTGCAAGTAGGTATACAAACACTGTCTGTGGGTGGGTATATTTACTTTCAATTGTGTGTGTTTGCCTATTTTGTTCACAAAGACATGCAAATGAGACACATGGGCAGGAGAGCCCACCCCCAAATGCCTCAAGTTCCAAAGCAGACCACTGTAACCTGAAATTTGCAACTTCTGGACTTTGAAAGGCACGAGGAAGTAAAAAGAACACTGTGGTGCTTGAAGTCTATGGATGTTGTGAAAAGTCTGCACCGGCAATGACTGCCACCAGGGCCAGCCTCATCTCACACAGATTTGAAAAAGCAGAACTAGGGCTGGTCAGCAAGAGTCACAGATGAGGATTGACAGTAAGACTTCAGTGAAGAGGGGAGACATTTGTATTTTTTTCCTCTAAAGTGTGAGGATGTCCACCTTAAATAAAGTCGTTTATGTATGTCATATACTCTAGCTAAATAGCCAAAGGGCATACCCGACCTATAGGAAAATAAAAACCCACATACCAACCCTTGGGGAAAGTGATCCTATATAATAAAAGGCTAATATGCAAATAGACCAAATAGCAGAACAACTGGAACAATGGAACAACCAAACAATCGGTCGCTATGACAAGCGCTGACTACCAGGCAGTGTGTATGAACATGGTGGGTGTTGGCTGTGGCGGGATGGTGGAGCGGGTGAGTGGGGAAGCCAGACAGAGGCGGGGCACTGGGGGCTGTCATTGGGTGAGCCTCTGGTGGTTACTGAAAATTCTTTGCTCCATGCACCATGGTCCCAACAGGCACTTGTACCTGCTGGTGGCACCAGCCCCACTCACATTTGCAGCCAGAGCCTCTGCTCACACCCGCTGCCGGTGCCATCAGTGGGTGGGAGCAATGGCTGCTGGCCCTGATTGACCCTGAGGGCTTCTCCACCACACCCTGCTCCTGAGGGGTGATCAAGGCAGCAGCTGCCACTTGCACCTGTTGATGGTGCTGGTCCTGCTGGAACCTCCTTGCACCCACTGCTGGCACCAGCCCCAATTGCTCTGCAATGTCAGTGGGTGCGAGTGGACCAGTGCCATCATCATGTGGGAACAGTGGCAGTGGAAGTGGGGCTGCTGGCAGACAGGAAATGGGGGTGGGGGGCAAAGTGGGAGGGGCCAGGTGGGGGTGCAGAGGATGGGCCAAGACCCACCCCTGTGCCTACTGTAGCCTCATGGCCCACAGTTTCTTTCAAGATGCAAAATTTCATGCATTGAGCCCCTAGTTCCAACATAATAGCACCTCTTAGTTTAAAAGTGCTACCTTGGAGAGATATCAATCCCATATAATAAGAAAAGAATATGCTAATTAGCTGTTATGCCCTGAGGCATAACAACCTAGAGCTTTAGGACCAGATCACAGATCACCTTGAGGGTGGGCCAACAAGGTAAAAGCAGGCTGCAGAGAGTTACAGGAGGGGGAAGAGCAGCAAGCTATGGGAAGGGGGATAGGGAAGGAGGACAGGGAGAGCTATAGGAGGTTGGCAGCAACCTACTGGCTACAAGCAGGCAGCAGAGTGCTACAGGATGGGGTAGGGCAACAAGCTGTGAGGGGAGTACGGGGGAGCTACAGGAGGGTGGGGCAGCTGGCAGAGAGCTACAGGAGGGCAGCAGTGACCTACTGGTGTACGGATTTGTGTGCAGGGCTACTAGTGTTTTAATAATACATTAAAATACAATATCAGAAACAGATACAAAGTTATGGAATTTTACAGTTCAAGTGAATTATCTTGTTCAGTTCATTTCAAAGACAAAAGCACAGATGTAGAGAAGTTCAGGGACTTGTCCAAAGTTATATTTGTAGTTGATTTTAAAGCTAAAACAAGAACCCAGGCTTTCTAACTCCCAGTTGAGCACTTTTATTATATGATACAAAGAGGTAAAATAGTCATTGTATGCAACTAGGCCCCAAGACATGTTCTTTATATATTTGAAGATATTTTAACTGTACTATTTAAGAATAGATTATTGGCCCAGCAGGTATAAATCAGTGGTTGAGCATCGACCCATGAACCAGGAAGTCATAGTTAAGGTTCATGTCAGGGCACATGCCTGGGTTGCCAGCTCAAACCTGAGTGTGGGGCATACAGGAGGCAGCCAATCTCATTGATGATTGTTATAATTGATATTTCTATCTCTCTCATTTCCCTTCCTCTCTTTGAAATCAATAAAAAACATATATATATAAAATAGGTAGTAATATTATGGGGGAAATATGGTTAATTCTGTCTATTATTTACTAAATTATGAAATCAAAGTTAGGCCTTTCCTCCAAAAATAATGTGACTTAAAGCTGGGACATGAGAATATGTGATATCCTGCTGATATTCACAGTAATTTAAAAAAATAGCAATTGGAAGTCACTAAGGTATATTTCATATTCACTCTTTAAGGCTGCCAAAATATAGTAAGCATTTAAGAATTTTTTTCTCCCCAAATTACGGCAAATTTCACAGCCCAGATTTAGCTGTATCTAAACTGGGGTTCAGATAAGGAAATGTTGACATAAACTTACTTAAAGTAGCAGCATAATGGTGCAATTATAATTATTTTCCAATTCTTATCATCAATTTATGTGACATTATGACATTTCACATTACTCTTTTCACTTTTTCTACTATGACAGACAATGTCCCAGTTAAAGAAATTTTGAGAATAATCCTAAGAAAGAAAATTCTCAAAAATACGTAAAGTCTGTTAACTCTTCCTACTCTAGATAACATTTAGGAATACTCAAGACAATTGAAATGCGAAACTTAAAAGATAATCAGACGACTTTAAAGTCTGAACAAGTTACCTCTGAGAGGAGAAAGTTCATGTTTACAGGTAAGTGCATGAAAACTTGTTTCTAGAATCAAAAGAAAAACTAGACTCTGTTAAATATTGAAATCAAAGATGAATCTTGACAGTAGAAAATAGGAGATGATATCTAAGAAAAAGTAAAGAAAACCACAGTAAAACTAGATAAATTCCTTCTTTGTTTCAGTCAAGAATACAGTGTTTTGAGAGAGATAATCAGAAGAATAGTAGAAAAAGCCAAGAAGAAAGTAAATAGAGTTTGTGTGCCCTTCTGTGTCCCCAGGAAGGCACTAAAGCACCAAAGTGAAAACCTTCCAGTACACATGTAATGCTTAACTCCTGACACCACAAAAGGAGAAATAAGTAATTCTGATTCAGTTTATTAGTGTGCAGATAATTGCTCTTAGGAATTATTTAAGAATTTCAATTATAGCTATGTCTCCACCTTTATTATGAAACTAGGGGCCCGGTGCACAAAAATTTGTGCACTGGGGTGGTAGGGGAGGGGGGTCCCTCAGCCCGGCCTGTGCCCTCTCACAGCTTGGGACCCCTCTGGGGATGGCCACCTGCTGGTGTGCCTGGCCAGCCTGGGTGAGGGGCCAATGTCTGTTTGCAGGCTGGTCAAGCACCCCAGTGGAGATCCTCACCCCAGAGGG
>PVJC01036531.1:0-17679 GCA_004026665.1 Murina feae | reverse complement strand
AAAAAAAAAAAAAAATAAAGTTGAAATTTGATTTTATTCTGCAAGAGAGATTGGCTGATTTTTTTTAGTCTCTTTCTAAAACACATAGTTAAGTTTTTACTTGGGAAAACTATTAGCAATTCATTTAATAAATAAATAAGAAAGCATTTTGAAGCACTCTGAGGGCTAATCAGTACATTAGAAAAACTATAAAAACATTAATAGAATGTAGAGGTAAGTGAGGAATAATTTACTTTAAATTTTAAAATATGTCTAATAGAGAACTCAATTTTCTTTTGTTATTGAACAATAGTTATTTTAATGGTAATGGTCATGAGAATGCCATTATTCTTTGTAATCTTAATGATAAAAAGGAAAGATGTTAATGGAGCTCTTTCTGTTATAATGAGCAATAAATTATGTGATATCTAAAATCCAAAGATGAAAGGTAGTTTTCATGGTATTCTTAATGATCTATAAAAAAGCACAAAAGTGAAAAATATAATTTTAATGAAGTATTTTTTAAAGTCTTCTCTTTCTGCTTTAAGATAAATACATGCAAATTTAAATCTTGTCTTCACTGGACTATCTTTCATTGGACTATCTTTTAAAGTGTTAAGGACTTATTTCTCTTTCATAGTTAGCATGATTATTTTCATTTAACTTTTTATGCTAAAGTACACATCCAGAAAAATATGCAAGGCATATGTCAATACAGCTCACTGAATTACCAAAAAGCAAACTCACCTATGTAAATATTGCCTAGGCCAAGAATATTCCAGTATCTCAAACAGCTTCCTTTATGCCCTCTTCCTGGTCATTACTGCCTCCCTCGTCTCCCGAAGTAATCACCATTATGACTTCTAATGCCTGTTTGAAATTATATAATAAAAAAATCAACTGTCAAACCTCAGAGGAAAGGCAGGGGAGCGTGGGCGGGTGGGAAGAGATCAACCCATGAACTTGTATGCATTGCGTGCATAACCCATGAACACAGGCAATAGAGTGGCGAAGTTGTGGGGTGGGGGGTGGGAGCGGGCTGGAAGAAGTTAATGGGGGGAAATGGGACATATATAATACTTTCAATCATAAAGATTAATAAGAAATTAATTAAAAAGAGAAAAATTGCCTGTGATTAAAAAAAGAGAAAGAAATCAATGAAATATATACTTTTTACACCTGGCTTCTTTGGTTAACATTATGCTTCTTAAACACATTAATGTCATTGTGTACAGGCACAAGTTGATTTATTTTCATTGCTTTACAACAGTTCATCATATGAATATATCTGAATTTGTTTATCCATTTTACAAATGGACATATGAGTTGTATTTTGGGCCTCTTTTAAATAATACTTCAAGAAGATTCATGTGTATGTCTTTGATACACAGTGCCAGCCTTTTTTGTTGGGTACATTCTTAGAGTGGAATTACTGGCCCATAAGATAAATACATGTTTAACTTAATAGAATATGTGAAAGACATTTTATGGAGAGTGCACTAATTTACACTCTCAACAGCAGTGTATGAAAATTCTATTTACTCCATAGTATTGGCAACACTTGGTATTGTCTGTTTTCTTTTATTTTTACTTTTTATTACTTTTCTCAATTTTAGTGTGCAGAACTCACTCTGTGGTTTGTCTTTTTTTTTTAATTTTGTTTTATTGCTTAAAGTATTACAAAGAGTATTAGATAAGTCTCCATTTTTTCCCTTGACCTTCCTGTGGTTTTAATTTGCAGCTCCCACGACTCATGAAATTGAACACCATTTCCTAGATTTGTTAGTCATTTAATATTTCTTTTGTCCCTCTTTTTCATATTGCTTTGTAGTTCTCTATACATTCTGTATAATAATATCCTAGAAAATAGGTTATCCCATTTAATGCCTTCTTTTTACTTATTTTAACAACTAGGGGCCCAGTGCACAAAATTCATGCACAGGGGGAGGGTGGGGAATCCCTCAGCCCAGCCTGCCCCCACTCACAATCCAGAACCCCTCAGTGGATGTCCTATGATGGCCCCAGTCTGCCAGGCGCCTTTTGTGTGTGTATGTGTGTGTGTGTGTGTGTGTGTGTGTGTCTATCTGCTGGGGGCCTGTCCCCAGGCACACCATAGAGGCTTGGAGCAGGCACCCCTCTGTGTTGATCTCTCAGACTTCTGCCATCCCCTGCGTGTTGTTCTCTTTTTTGAGCTGTAGCCAGGGCTCGGTGCTGCCTGCCTGCCAAGCCTGCCTACTCCCCATCTTCCTCCAGCCACTAGACAGCTGGGAAAACCCCGCCTCTTCACTGCCTCATAGTAAGGCCAGACTTTCCCTGCTCCCTGATCCACGGAAGGGGACTGGGGAGCCAGCCAGGCAGGTGGCGGGCGCCTAGTGGCCTTGCTGCCGGCCCGGGCCACCTTTCTTCCGCTCCGCGATTCCCGCAAGGAGACCAGGGAGCCTGGCCTGGGCAGGCAGTGAAGCGGGCGCCCGGGGGCCTTGCTGCGAGCCCAAGCTGCCTTTCTCCTGTTCCTCAGTCCCCTTGCCCTGCTCCTCAGTCCCCTTGGGGGGATTGGTGAGCAGGAGAAAGGCGGCTTGGGCCGGTGGGTAGGCAGCCAGCGCCAGCCATCTTGGCTGGGTTAATTTGCATACAGCCGCTCTGATTGGCTGGTGGGTGTGGCTTAGGCATCCCGAAGAAACGGTCAATTTCAGTATTACACTATTATTAGAGTAGATATCTTTAAATGAACGAAGTTCTTAATACATATTATATTCTGATTTATCAATTTTTCCTCTTATGGCAGTGCCTTTTGTGTCATATTTAAGAAATCTTTGTACTTTTCAAAGTTGAGAAGATAGTGAGCTATGCTGTCTTCTAGAAGCTTTCTTGTTTTGCTTTTCACATTTCATAAGTCTACAATCTTACTAGAATTTGTTTCTACATGTGATTTAAGTAGTGATCAACCTTATATTTTATTTCCCCCCCTTTTTTCCCCAGTGTGGATAATCCATTCACTTAGCACCATGCATTTAAAGTAGTTTTTTTGTTGTTGTTTTTCACTGATCAGCATTGCAAACATTGTCAAAAATCCACTCTTCCTATATGTTGAGTCTGTTCCTGGATTCTCTATTATGCTCTACTGGCTTTTTTGAGTAACCATCTGCCAATAGGACATTTTGTTTCTTTCCTTTTTTTAAAAAAATATTATGAGACTTGATATCCAGCAAACAAAATCCTCCAACTTTGTTTCTCTTCAAGAGTATCTTGGTAATTCCTGTCCCTTTATATTTCTACTAACGATGTATGAGAGTTCTTGTTGCTCTACATCCTCATCAGTATTTAGTGTTGTTAGTGTTCTGGACTTTGACTCTTCTGATAGTTGTGTAAATTCAATTATTCATATATAAACTTATATCTAGCAAATTTGCCAAACTCACTGTATAGAGTAAAAAAATTTCTAGGTGCAGAATTATGCAACCTATGAATAATAGCAATTTTATTTCTTCCTTTCAATTTTTATTACCTTTACTAGAGGCCCGGTGCACAAAAATTTGTGCACTTGGGGGGGGTCCTGTTGGCTTAGGCCTGCTCCCCGGGGGTCAGACCTAAGTTAGTAGTCAGACATCCCTCTGACAGCCCAGGAGCCCTCGGAGGATGTCCACTTGCCAGTGGGGAGCAGGCCTAAGCTGCAGTCAGACATCCTTAGCACTACTGAGAAGGCAGGAGAGGCTCCCGCCACCATTGCAGTGCTGGCAGCCTTTAGCCTGGCTTGTGGCTGAGCAGAGCTTCCCCTGTGGGAGTGCACTGACCACCAGGGGGCAGCTCCTGAGTGTCTGGCCCCTGGTGGTCAGTGTGTGACCAGTCATTCCCAGTCATTCTGCTGTTAGGATCAATTTGCATATTACCCTTTTATTATATAGGATTACTGTTAGGTATCTTTTTTTTTTTTTTTTTTTTAAAACAACCTCATATTTTTATTGATTTCAGAGAGGAAAGGAGAGGAACAGAGAGATAGAAACTCCCGTGCTGAGAGAGAATCATTAATCAGCTGTCTCCTGCACACCCCACACTGATGATAGAGCCCACAACCTAGGCATGTGCCCTGACCAGGGATTGAACTGTGACCTTCTGGTTCATAGGTTGACACTCAACCACTGAGCTGCTAGTTGGGCTGTTAAATATATTCTTAACTTAGCACTACACTAATTAGACTATTCATTATATGTTCAATAAAGGGGTCTATAGAGAACATACTTTGATTCCCAAACTCAAAGCAACTCTCAGCATTTCCTCTTACCAGTGATGCTTATTGTAAGATTTTTGTAGATATTCTTTATAGATTTAGAAATTCCCTTCTGGGCTAAAAGTTTCAATTATGTTTCGATGTTGAATTAAATCAAATGCTCTTTCTACATCTGTTTAGAAGAGCATAGTTTTTCAGTTTAATTATATTAAATGGTTTTTAATTAATATTAAAATTTTTTATAAACTTGATTGAGATATGATTGATTATACTCTTCTATATTTCTGTATTCTATAATAATTTTGCAAATTTTTAAAGCAGTGTTGGAATTGTGTTTACAAATAAAATTGGCTTTTATTTTCCTTGTAAGTTTTTAGTCAGACTTTGATTACAAAGTTTACTGGCCTCAAAAAGACAAATTGGGAAGCATTCTGTTTTTCTACTTTTTGAAGGTGCTTATTTAAGGTGTTTTGTCATTAAATGTTAAGAAGAATTTAGTAGGGAAGACACCAGGGCCGGGAATTTTCTGCATATGGATTTTTTTGTAGAGAGAAAGGAAGGGGGAGAGAGAGAAAAATAAACATTGATGTGAGAGAGAAACATTGATCAGTTGCCTCCTGTGTGTGCCCCAACAGGGGGTTGAACCTACAGTGTATGGGATGATGCTCTATCCAACTGAGCCACTTTGCCAGGGCTGCATGGAAATGCTTTTTAGTTACGGATTTAATTTTACCAATTGATGAAGGCAACTTAGATTTTCCAATTTCTCGTCTGTTTTGATAAGCTGCCATTAGGAATTTACCTACTTAATTTTCAATATTTATCATCATTCTAATGTGTTTACTGTCATAGTAAGATGATTGTTTTTGCATTCCTGGTAGTAGTTATTAATGTTCCTTCTTTTTACTTTTCTTTGACCAGTCCAGCTTGGGTATCATTAATTTTAATGTCCCTTCAAAGCCTTATTTTTATTTACTTTCTGTTTCATTCCTGATTTTAATTTACTGTACTTTTTCAAAACTCTAATATCTTAACATCCATCCTTAGCTCATTAATTTGCCTTTCTTCTTTTGATGCCCTAGTAGCAGTGACTTTTCTCCCACTTGTGATATTGATAATCTGAGTCTTCTTCTCTCTCTTTTTTCCCTTGGGTACCATGACTTTTCAATTTTAGCAGACTTTTCAAAGAACTAGCTTTTGGTCTCATTGAGTTTTTCTAATGTTTTTCTATTTTACTAATTTGTGCTCTAACATTATCTCTTTTCATTCTGCTTATTTTAGAATCACTCTCCATTCTTTTATTTAACATGGAAACATATTATTTATTTAGATTTATTTTTTTCTAATTTATGCATTTAATGCTATAAATGCATATATATTCTACAAATTTTGATAAATTCTATTTTTTCATTTTTATTTAGATCAACTTTTAAAAAGTTTTCTTGAGACCTCTGTTTTAACTCTTGTGTTATTTCCAAATATTTTGGGACTTTCTAGCTATCTTTCTGTTACTGGTTTCTAATTTAATTTAATTTTGATTTAGGAGCATACTCTGTATGATCTATATCCTTTTAAATTTGTTAGGGCGCATTTTAGAGCCCATAGTGCAGTTTATCTTGGTTAATGTTTCAGATGAGCTTAGATGGAGCTGTTCTTAGATGGAGTATTCTAAAATGTCAATTAGGCCCAGTTGATTAATATATCTATACAGCTCTTCTATATTCTTACTGTTTTATGTCTCCTTGATATATCAATTACTCCAACTATAATAATGGATTTGTCTGTTTCTCCTTGCAGCTCAATTAGCATTTGCTCATGTATTTTGACTCTCTGCTATTAGATACATACATGTTGAGGATTCTTATACCATCCTGGAAAATGGATTGCTTGTCATCATGCAGTGTTGCCTATTTATCTCCACTGATCTTCCTTGTTCTTCAGTCTGCGTTGTCTGAGATTAATATAGTTACCCCAGCTTTCTTTAGATTAGTGTTAGTATTAAAGTAAAATACAGAATGAAAACCAAACTTGAAAATTCCCTGAGCAGACAAAACCATTTAAGCCATGTAAGCAAAACTCAGTCTAGCTTATTTCATGAACATAAATGAAACTTCGTGTTTTATAAATAACTCTGATAATCATGAAAGAAATGTAAGACATCTTCCTAAAAATCGTATAAGATGATCAGTTTGAAACAATCCCCTGCTGACTGAAAACCCCCCTGTAATAACCACTCACTGCAACTTCCTCATTTTCGCTTTATAAGCCACCCTCTAACCGCAGGCCTTTGTTTTATATCAGTTTTGATTTGAAAGCTCTTAGTTCTTGAACTGTTTTTATATGCACTAAATAAACTCTTATGAATTACTATTTTATTGATCTGGTGGTTTTAATTTTACTATTTCTCGATTTTTCACATTAGCATGGTATATCTTTCTCCGTCCCTTTATTTTTCAACTTTCTTAGTCTTTATATTTAAAGTGGATTTCTCTCTTTTTAAAAAATATATAATTTTTATTGATTTCAGAGAGGAAGGGAGAGGGAGAGAGAGATAGAAACATCATTGATGAAAAAGAACCATTGATCGACTGCCTCCTGCACATCCCCTACTGAGGCTCCAGCCTGCAACCTGGGCATGTTCCCTGAACGGGAATTGAACTGAGACCTCCTGGTTAATAGGTTGATGATCAACTGCTGAGCCACATGGCCAGGCAGAGTGGATTTCTTGTAGATAATATGTAGTTGGGTCTGGTCATTTTTTGTACTCTAATGATCTTTGTCTTTTAAATAGTATATTTAGATCATTCACTTTTTTCAGATTATTCACTTTTAAAATGATTATTGATATATTTGGGTAAATATCTGCCATGTTTGTAACTGGTCTATTTGTTGCATTTGTCTCTTGTTCCTTCATTTTGATGCCTTATCTAGGTTTGAGTATTTTGTATAATTCAGGTATACTTTCAAAAAATTTTAGTGACTTCTCTCATCTAATCAGAGTCCATCTTGGAATAACTTAATAAGTAGTGCAGGTACCTTATAATGGAGTATTCCCAATTCCTCCCTTTCATCCTTCTGACATTGCTATCATTCATTTAATTTATTAATATTCTTAATCACCCAATACATTTTTACCATTATTTCTTTAAACAGTTACCTTGTAATTTAGAATAAGAAAAATAAGAGATATTTGTACTAATCTTTGTAATACTTTATGTAATTAAAAATATATTAAATAAAAAAATAAATAAAAAAGAAAAATAAGTTATTTCATCCTAACCTTCTTTTATTTTTCTCAAGCATTCTTCTTTTCTTTATGTAGAACCAAGTCTCTGACTTATATCATTTTCCTTTTAAATATTTCTTGCAGAACAGTTTTTTAGCAACATATTCTGTCAGTTTTTGTCTTAGAAATTTTTATTTCTTCTTCACTTTTTTAGGATAATTTCTCTGGCTATAGAATTTTAGGTGTTTTTTTTTAACACTTTAAATATCTCATCCCACTCTCTTCTTACTTATATGTTTTCTATTGAGAAGTCTAATGTAATTCTATCCTTATTTCTCTCTAAATTAGTTATTTATTTTTCTCTGGCTTCTATCAAAATATTCTCTTTATCTTTGGTTTTCTAAAATTTGAATATGCTATAACTCAGTATAGCTTTTCTTTTGATTTCTTGCCTGCTTGTTATTCTTTGAAATTCTTGGATCTAGTTTGGTGTCTATCATAATTTTGGGAAGTCATTGGCTATAATTACTTCAAATATTTCTTTTGTTCCAGTTTCTCTTTTTTTACCCTCTGCCATTCCACTTAAGCACATACTACAACTTTTGCCAATATCTCATAGTTCTTTGGTATTCCCTTCTGCTTTCTTTGTTTTTGCATTTTAATTAGGGAAGTTTGTGTTTTCTTATTTTCAACCTCACTGATTCTTTCCTTGCTGTGTCGAACCTATTGATGTGCCCATGAAAGACATTCTGTACTCTGTCATGGTGTTTTTGATTTCTAGTATTTCCCCGTGGTTCTTTCTTAGATTTTTCATCTCTCTGTTTACATTACCCATCTGTTCTTGCATGTTGTCCACTTTTCCCTTTAGAGCCCTTAGCATATTAATCAAAGTAGTTTTAAATTCAAACTCTGATCATTCTAACATCTGTGACATATGGGAGTCTGGTTCTAGCGATTGTTTTGTCTCTGCAGACTGTGTTTTTTCTTGCCTTTTGGCATACCTTAACAATTCTTTTGTTGAAATCTGGACATGTTGTATCAGTAATGGGAAATGAGGTAAATATGACTTTCATTTGAGGATTTACATTAATATGGTTAGGAATTGGGCTTTCTTTTTGTTTCCTGTGGGTGCTGTAGGTGCCACAGGCTTCAGAAGTCACATAATAACCTTGTTTTAGCCTTTCCTCTTCATTGTCTGGGTTTTGCAATTATTTCAGTTGTTATATAGGAGTCTTGGTGTTGTGTATGATGTGAAGAAGTGAGAGCATTCTATTTTATTTCAAACAAATGTCAGTGCCTTTAGTGAGGTTTTGCTCAGAACTGTAACCTTCACTAATGTTTCTTTGGTGGTTTAGCTCCTCCTCACCCTGGCTCCTTATTTTTTCTGGCTACTGAGTTTCTAGTTTATAACCTTGAAGACCTGACTCCTGCTGATATACTTTTCCCCTTCTGTGTGACAGGAAGACTAGGGAAATAGGAAACGAGTGGGAGGAGTGCCCTTTGCTAATTGGGATAAGGCTCTAGAAAAGTCTTTCCTTGGACAGCAGGCCTTTGTTATGGAGAGCACTTTGGGCATATTTCACAAGATTACCTCCCCCCCCCCCCCCCAACTAGACCCAGGAGGAAATATTTCCTGATCTTCACAGAGAACATGGAAGAATTCCTGGAGGTACTGTGGTCTTCAGGAGTTTCTTACTGTCATGCTAATTCACACTCAGCCTCCATCAATTCATCAAAGTTATCATATAAGCATCCCTATCAGTTTGTGGACACCAGTGGCTTCTACTATAGGTGGACATATCTCAGCTCTGATTTCTTTGGATAGACTTATCTCTCCACATTTCAGGGTTTCTGGTGGTTTGTCATGTACATTAGTAAGCTCAGGCTGTTATAAGAAAACTAGAGGCCCAGTGCATGAAATTTGTGCACTCGGTGGGGGGGGGGGGTTCCCCAGCCTGGTCTGTGCCCTCTCATAGTGCGGGAGCCCCACGATCAATCTCCCCAAAGAGGTAGGCCCCATAAATCTGTCTGGGGCTCCTCGGTGGATTGCCCCAAAGAGGTAGGCCAGAGCCAGGGGTCCTGCCCCCCGGGGTCGCTGTGCAGAGCTGCTGGGACCCACCCCATGCTGCGCACACAGAGTCAAGTCCCCACATACTTGTGGGCACCCGCTATTCATGCAGCCTCCTGGTGATGGATTGTTAGGGCGTGAGGGCATGAGGGCATCATGGCATGAGGGCGTGATGACCACATAGGCTTTTATTAGTATAGATACCATTGACTGGGTGGCTTAAACAATAGGTGTTTATTTCTCATAGTTCTGGAGGTTGGAAAGTCCAAGATCACACTGCTGGCTGATTTGGTTCCAGGTGAAAACCCTTTTCCAGGTTTTCTGTTTTCTCACCTGGCAAGTGAGAGAAAGCTCTGGTTTCTTTCTCCTCTTATAAAGACACCAAACTCATTATGAGAGCCCCACCCTCATGACTTAATCTAAACATACTCACCTTTCAAAGACTCCATCTCCAGATACATCACATTGGTGGTTAAGGCTTCAAGATGTGAATTTTGGAGGCACACGATTCAGTCCATAGCACCATGTAACCTCCGTTTTCTGACAGGTCTGAGAAAAGTCATTGATTTTCAGTTTGTCAGGCTTTTTTATTATATACAGTAGAGTGATGATTTCCAAGATCTTTTAATATAGAGCTGATGCCTTTCCTGTTTACTAATGTATGTGTGTATATTCACGACTATAAAGTTCACTTTAAGAACAGTAGCTGCTATTTTATTATTTTCTATGGGGTGTAGGACATTATATATGAAAAATTACACAGATAATTTAGGATCTGGACAGTTTCCTTTTCACAGAGTGTAATTGTATTTGCTTCTGCAGGCAGCAAGGAGCAAGACATCACTATCTTAATATAATTTCACAGATTGAGAAGATAAGAAGCTTTAATCTCTGAGGAGTTGTCTCTTTCTGACTATCATTTATTCTAAGTTGTAGACCCTCAAAGTTCTGACATGAACCCTGTGGAAGTTTCCAGGGTATCCCACCCTTAAAGGATCTAGAACTAAAATTTTGTCCCTAACTCTGGAGTTGTCAGAAGATCTGCTCAGATTCTCAGCATCTCATCCTTTCCTTGTCAGGATTCTTTTAGTCACCTATAAAGGGGAAAGGTTAAAAAAAGAGGAAAGGTTAAAAAAATAAAAAAAGAGGAAAGGGTCTCACAGGTAGGTTTACCTCTAGGTTTCTGGGTTTTGTCTCCCAGATCTTGGACATTTAGTAGTTTATTGTCTTTTAGTGCTTCATTCCCCATTTTTCATTTTCACAGCTTTTCTCGCAGGAGGGCAGTTCAGTATTTAGTAATCTGTCACTACCAAAACATGGTGCTTTTTTGTTAAAAGTTATTTTCTATCTCAATAAAATTTTAATCTCCCACAAAATTATACAAATATTAGTCTTATAAATTGAAGCTTAATGACCTGCCCATGCATCTTTCACATAACACTTTATTTTTGTGTCTGAACAATAATTGTGGACGACAGTGAAGGCTGTATCTTAGATGTGCTTTCTCTCTTCTGCCATTTGATCGCTCTGTCCTGAGGAATCAGACTTTTATGGTAAAAGAGCCTAAACAGTATGTTTTACAACTTTGTGTCTCCACAGATTAGAATATAAAGGCTAAGATGTGGGACCTCATGAAAATATTGTTAATAATTTGGTATCCTTTAAGTAAATATTTTAAAGATATTGAAGAGTTTCTGAGGGATGGTAGAAACTTATTTTATATTAAGATTCTATACTCATTTTGAAAATGGAGATTTATTATACATACAACAAAATAACTTTCTCTAAGTTGATATCTATACCCTGCTGTCTCTATTACAGTAAATGAATTACATTCACACTCACAAAATAGAATCAACTTTTGTAGATATAGTTACACTGTCTTATTCAATATATGTTTAAAAGTATTCTTATCTGGGTTCATATTAGCAAATTCCCCACTATTATTTGCTTTCCTTTTGCATTTTTTTAGATCTCTTGGGAAACATATTTTGTAAATATTTATAACTAACACCACAAAGAGCTGATTTCCTTTAGACAGCATGTTGTTATGATATATTTAGTGTCTAACATGTCAGCTGACAGTGTCAAAATGAGCTGTACTTGGATGTAGGTCATATGTAAATCAGATATGTAAGTCATTCTTGTAAGAGAGGTCAGGGAATTTTCATGTTTGCCCATTTGTTGTGTAGAATTTCTACTAGTGTTGCTGTATATTTCGGTGGAAGCTGGACATATTTTTATGTAATTACAGAGTCTGCTTTATAACCACATGTAACTGGTCCCATGTTTCTGATTTATTACAGCAGTATTTTGGATCCCTTCATGAACTGCCATATGGCATTTCTCTATGCATCTTGGATTTTTTAGATGAGTTGCTCAGTTAATATTTGAAAAAGAAATTAATGCTGTTACACCTCTTCATAAACTTTAGAATCATTATGGAAAATACTTAAAATCCTGTGTAAAACTTTAATTCATTAATCCCATAAATTATCTTGGTAAGAATACATTTCCAAAAAAATCTGTAAACACCTCATTGAGTTTGAAAATCATTGTCTCAAAGAAAAGAAAAATGCAATTAAGGCTTTTTTATTTTTATCAAATAAGACATATAACCTTAATTTTACTTATAGATATTTCATATAGTTGATGATGTAATGACACATTCCTTTACATTTTGTATCTTTTTTAAAAAATATATTTTATTGATTTTCTACAGAGAGAGGGATAGAGTTAGAAACATCGTTGAGAGAGAAACACTGATCAGCTGCTTCCTGCACACCTCCTACGGGGATGTACCCACAACCAAGGTACATGCCCTTGACCAGAACCGAACCCGGGCCCCTTCAGTCCACAGGCCGACGCTCTATCCACTGAGCCATTAGGGCAACATTTAGTATCTTTTAGGAGATTTTTATTTATATGCAGAGTCCTATTGATTATTGGACATTTGCCTTTTATTTTCATTCTACTCCAGTAGTTTTGAAAACAATGTAAAGTTTGATAGACTTTTGTCTATAAAAGTCAACTGGTAGAGCTGTGTCCCAGTTCAGCAATAATTTAAGTTGCATTACTGTCAAATGTGTCAAAGACTTTAAATATAAATTATGAGAAAAACTGAAAAAGCCTCAAATAAAATATCACGTTTCCTCTAGGGTGAGTTCTTGCTTTCATATTCTGTTAGAATGAGGCCTTTTGATGGCTTAGCTAAATTATGGGCTTTGGAGTTAAAAAAAAGCAAAAAATCCTGGAATTACTTACTCTGCCATGTGCTAGCTGTGTGGCTTTAGGCACATAACCTCTATCATTTTCATTACCCTCAGTTTTAAAGTGGATAGAAAATTACTACTTCACAGGGTTCAGACAAATATTAAAGCTACCTAATATATTTCTGCGATGGCTGATGCTGAGACACAAACTTGACTTTAAAGATATTCATATCGATGACACAGAACAGTTGCTGCCTATTTCTCGCTTTGCAAGTTAGCTCTAGTGAACTCGCCTTCTAAAATTTTTCCCTCTCTGACAAGTTTTACGATAATACGGGGAGAGAAAAAGAGCACAGTTTATCCACAAGTCAGAAGAATTTTCAAAAGTGCAAATTAGCTTGGCATGGGTTACAAATGCAGAGCCCAGCCCACCCACAGGTTTAGTGCAAAAGGTGCAGAATCTAGAAAACTGCATTTCTTTCTTTTTTTAAATAACAAACTTTAAAATTTATTTTTAGTAATTTTTAAAATATATATTTTATTGATTTTTTTTTTTTTTGTAACAGAGAGGAAGGGAGAGGAATAGAGAACATTGATGAGAGAGAAACATCGATCAGCTGCCTCCTGCACACCCCCTACTGGGGATGTGCCCACAACCAAGGTACATGCCCTTTGACCAGAATCGAATCTGGGATCTTTCAGTCTGCAGGCTGACGCTCTATCCATTGAGCCAAACCAGTCAGGGCTATTTTTAGTTATTTGTTTTTGTTAAATGTATTGGGGTGACATTGGTTAATAGGGTCATATATATTTCAAGTGAACATTACCGTGATGCATTATGTGCCCACCACCTAACGTCAAATCATCTTCCATATATTCGGCCCCCTGTACCTTTTCCTCTGGTAACCACTGTACTGCTGTCTGTGTCTTTGAGTTTCAGTTTTATATCCCACCTATGAGTGAAATCGTATGGTTCTTACCTTTTTCTGACTGACTGATTTCATATAGCATAATATTTGCAAGGCCCGTTCATGTTGTCACAGATGGCAGTATTTATTCTTTTCTTATGGCTGTGTAGTATTCCATAGCATATATGTACCACATCTTCATTATCCAGTTTTCTATCAAAAGACACTTTGGTTGTTTCTATGTCTTGGCCACTGTGAATGATGCTGCAGTGAACATAAGGGTGCATATATCTTTGCAAATAAATGTTTTCGAGTTTTTTGTGTAGATTCTCAGAAGAGGGATTGCTGGGTCATATGGTAACTCTATTCTTAATTTTTTTTTTTGAGGAAACGGCGTACTGTTTTCCATAGTGGTGGTACCAGTTTACATTCCCACCAGCAGTGAATGGGTCTTCCTTTTTCTCCACATCTCTTTAACACGTATCACCTATCTTGTTCATAATATGCATTCTAACAGGTGTGAGATGGTATCTCAGTAGTTCTGATAAACCATAGGTGATTTTTTTTGCAAATTATTTGCAAATAATTGCTGACAAAGGAACCAAAAACACACATTGGAAAAAAGAAAGCCTGTCCAATAAATGGTGCTAGGAGAATTGGAAAGCCACATACAAAAGAATGAAATTAGATTACAGATTGTCCCTGTGTGAAACAATTCATTCAAAGGGATACAAAGACCTAAATATAAGATCTGAAACAATAAAGTACTTAGAAGAAAACATTGGTACTAAACTTACGGACCTTGGTGGTAATGAACATTCTATATGACTTTGACCCCAAAGGCAAAGGATACAAAGGCAAACTAAATGAATGGACCATATCAAACTAAAAAGCTTCTGCACAGCAAACGAAACTGACAACAAAACAAAGGGCAACCAACCAAATGGGAGATGGTGTTTGCACACTACAGCTCAGGGGAGGGGTCAACATCCAAAACATATAAACAGTTCATACAACTCAACACCAGACAATCACACAATCCATTAAAAAATGGGCAGAGGGGCTGAAGAGACACCTTTCCCAAGAAGACATACAAAGAGCCATCAGATCGGAAAAGGTGTTCAACTTCACTAGCTATTAGAAATCTGCATTTCTAGACAGCACCTCAACTAATTCTGACATACAAGGGAAGACACGAACACGTAATACAATTTTTGAGAGATAGTTAAACCCACAATTTCCTTTATGAATTGTGACAGCATGAAACATCTTCATAGCAAATTGCAGCATGTCTCCTAGGCAAAGGACATATATGTGAAATGTGATAGTGTGCATAGGATTTTCATTTATAAGGTGATGGATCGTTACTCCCATGCTGAAAAATACCATTAAAAATTGAGTTCCATAGCAGAATCTTTATCTTGTGTACTGGAAAAGCTTCAATACAAGGAGCAAAGCAATACAAAATTATTGTCAATTAAATATAGATGGGTGGGCAAAATTAGGTTGAGTTGTATGTGAAACAGCATTTATTCTTGCATTATTTATTAATTATTATATTACTTATTTGTATTGCAACTGAAAACCTACTTTTGCCTACCCCTTTATTTAATTAATATTACTGGTGCTTATTTTCCCAATGGCATTGATCTTAGAAAGCTTATTTAAGGTACCCAGAGCAAAGCTAAATGATGTTTCTATCTGTTCTGTCACTGTACATGCTTTCTGTGTCTACATCTTACTTTATTTTTCCAATTATTATAAAATTAATATATGCTCATTAAAAATTTAGGTATGACTGAAACATGCTAAGTAAAAACCATATCTCCCATCTCATAATTTCCATCCATCTTTGTATGAAAAGCTGCTTACAATTTTGAATGCGCCAAGATATTTTTATTACATGTACAAACAAAGCATCTTATATTTCTTCCTTATGTTCTCAAAATTCAAATAAGTCAAAAGCAATCAAGGAAATGCAAAAGCCCTTTCTGCTCTATATGCCTATCGCCACTGTCACTATGCATCTCTTCTCCTAGCCCTGTAAGAAACTGTGATCATCACAGCAACATCTATCTAAATCTATGAAGTTACATTAATTTTGAAAAAAATGTGAGCTCTTATGGAGCCAATTCATCATCCAGCTGTTCACTGAAAGAAATCATAATTAGGGATTGTATTAGCCTGTGAGTGGCACCCAGGAAAATAGATTCAGAGGATAAGAGGGTCTGATTAGGATTGAATGTCTATAGGTGCAGGGGTGTCAGATACACTACTTTAGAAGTGGGGATCAAAAAGGTGGTAATATTTGGACCAGGCTCTCAATCCTGAATGCACATTATCCTGATTTGGAGAGCACACACACACACACACACACAATGCCCAGAGCATGTTTTGACCAGTGGAATAGAATGGAGCATTCTACAAGGGTCTGGTTATCAGAGTCCAAATGCCTGTGGAATTAAACAGTGTTCTTCTGTTTATATTCTGGGAAAGAGTAACTAGAAATGTGGACCTAATATGTTTGAAACACCTTGGATAACTATCCTTGTTATGGGAGATGCAGTGCACATTTGCACATTTGCCTTCAACATGCCCTGAGAAATCCTGTAATTGAGAATCCTGTTGAACTTTGTTCTGTTTTCAAGCCCAGTCTTTCCAGAACATACACATACAACAAATTTATTTTTTATTTTTTATTATTAAAAATATTTTTAATAGATTTCAGAGAGGAAGGGAGAGGGAGCAAGAGATAGAAACAGTAATAAGCGTCATTTGATTGGTTGCCTCTTGAACACCTCCTACTGGATCAAGCCTACAACCCAGGCACGTGCCCTGACTCAGAATTGAACAGTGATTTCCTGGTTCATAGGTCAGTGCTCAACTACTGAGCCATGCCAGCCAGGCACAGATATTCTTTATTGGGAACCACTCTGAGCCAAGCCATGCCCTAGGTACTGTGGATGGAAGGCTCTAAAATGTCCCCAGTTTAATGGAATTTTGTCTTCTACTGTGATAAGATAAATAAATAACAAGCAAAAGAAGATCCCCACATAATGAGTAATATGAAAAATAAATAAAACAAGAAGATAAGATGCAGGGTTGTCAGATACACCATATTAGAAGCTAGAATCAGGAAGGCAGTAGTATTTGGACCAAGGCCTGAAATGACAAGAGCAGCTGGTCGTGCAAAGACCTCGAGGGAAGAGCCTTCAGAGAGGAATGAACAGTCTGCCTGAGCCGGGCTTGTTCAGAGAGGTCTAGCGTGGCTGACACCTAATGGAGGTTGTTGCCAAAGACTGTGTGTTTGATATGGAGTTTGGATTTTGTTCTAAGTGGTAACAGAGGCAGAGGGAGTGAGGTTGTTTAATTTACCTTTAAATATCTTACCGCAGGCATCCTCAAACTACGGCCCGCGGGCCACATGCCGGGTATTTTTGCCGCCACTTCCTGTCCTGCTTAAGATAAGATATGTGCAGTGTGCCAGGAATTTGTTCATAGTTTTTTTTTAACTGTAGTCCGGCCCTCCAACGGTGTGAGGGACAGTGGACTGGCCCCCTGTTTAAAAAGTTTGAGGACCCCTGTCTTACTGACTGCTTGAAGGGGAAGAGATTTGGGCTGGGGATGGGGATATGGTGACGGGGAACAGAAGAATAAAAGAGTGAGGAAGAGGCCATTGAGGTGGTTCTGGTGACATGATGCTTTGTTGGTCACAGATGAGATAAAGAAAGATGCCCCAGGTTTTGCTACATTGTGGAGGTGCCATCACAGAACTGTGTTTGTAAGCCTGGGAATTGGGCACATGGGGTATTGGTGGTGGTGGTGGTGGCAAGAGGCAGATAATTAACTGAAAAAGGCAAATCAAATCAAATTAATCTGACTGTGAAGCACCCAGACTGTTATTTTTATTTATTAGAAAACTAGGGGCCCGGTGCACAAAAATTTGTGCACTCGGGGTGGAGGGAGTCCCTCAGCCCGGCCTGTGCCCTCTCACAGTCTGGGACCCCTCAGTGGATGTCCTATGATGGCCCCAGTCTGCCAGGCGCCTTTTGTGTGTGTGTGTG
>PVJC01036530.1:0-17687 GCA_004026665.1 Murina feae | reverse complement strand
TATATATATATATATGGTGGGATTGGTTTGAGACTTACTTTCTTTATAACATTGGAATTAAATTTCTTGAGAAGCTGTTATTATCTACAAAGAAGAAATTGGCTCAGGTCAATTTGTAGTACCTTGGCACCTCCTATATTGGAGTTGCAACTTTAGCAAAAGATGTCCCATACTTTGTTGAATGAGGGTTCAAAACAAAGATTAATTTTAATTATAGAAAGACTAAGAGTTTGTAGATTAAGGTAAGTACTTGCTATAGCAGTTGTTAGTGGCTGATGAAATAAAGATGTACAACTTTCAAGGTAAAAATTAAAATATGGATAGCAAGGCCAAGTGTTATATGTTATTATATTATTGGGACTTGCTACTCATATTACTCTAACCACCCACTCATCACCACTAACTAAAAGCTATTTCACAAAAGGTTGTAAATGATCACACTTTAGCATGAGAATCTAGTTTCCCACACAAAATGGGAATGATTTAAAAATTCAAACATGCTCTAAAATTTGTTTCATCAGAAAATATACAGAATGAAAATTATTCATTAGTTATAAAATTTAAATCAGAATGGAATATTGACATCATATATATGTCTAATCTACTGCTAGAGAATGGAATTCTAGAAAATTCTCATATTAAAAAGATATAACGATTGTATATGGGGAGACATGTTAACAACCTTTTAGAGAATATTTGCCATCTCCTTTTTTACTTTTAACATGTTCAGTTAATCATGCTTAACAATGCTCATAGTAGAGTTTCTTGAATGGCTAATATATACCATTTTCTGCTGCTGGAGTTGCCAAATTTTTATTCCAGGAACACATTTTCAGTTCTGAAACAGTGTTAGTCCTGACATTAACTAGCAGCTGAAGAAATGTTGCATATGGAAAGAATATTAAATTCCTTCTCCATTCACGCGCTATGTTGTAAATATAGTTTGTACTTTCTGGGTGGGTAGAACCTACAGGGCAGATTCTAAGGCCAGGACCATTTCCACAGATCTGCGTGAAGGCCTCTCAACACCAGGCCCAGACGGCCAATAGCACGGACTCCACAGAGAGCCCTTCCGGGCAACTGACCATGACCTGCAATTTTCTCCTTTCCTTTTCTCCCATTCCCCTTCTTTTTTTCCATTTTTGTTTACTCTCTCTCTCCTCTCTGTCATGCAATAGATGTGCTCATGCACGCATAGAGTATACACTACTGGTGATTTTCCACCATCTACAAACTACCCAAAACAGTGCCTAGCATCAGTACATCATATACCTGAATGATTGGTGAAAGTCTCACTCTCCATCAAAAACATTTTAAAGTACTGTAGGCATAAGTAAGGTTCAGAGGGGAGCCTTAGAAGGAGTAGCAAACACTCACTAGAAGAGACCACCAAGAGGTGGTCCTTTCTGCTGGAAATTTACTTTTTAACCAATAGGTAAAGCTTCTTCCTCAGAGAATCGTGAATCACACTGATTCAACTGCTCCTTGATGTCTGATCTGGGGAAAATAACTTCAAAGTTGCAGCACTCTGAAACTAGCGTCTGATTGGCATGTGTTTTCTATAAATGCTCCAGTAGAGCAGAGTTCCTGCTGGCCACTCATGGAGACCCACGTTCGGTGTATTTCCAAACATGCTGAAATTGGCTCTGGATGCCTTTAACAAAGGAATTTGTATTATTGGAGGATGGATTTTTTTAAAGTATAGAATGTTGTAAACGATTCCCAGGCATACCAGACCCTGAACTCTAGGGAGATATGGTCTGCGAGATTGAGAAGGCATGCTATTACTTCCTCAACTTTACTTTTTGTTCCAGATGGAACTACTTAGATGAAGATGTAGCCTGATGTGCATGGAACAAAGGCCAGGAGAAAGAAAAATAAACAACACTGTTTCCATATATGTGAAGCTCTACAAATACATAACCATATATATGTATACATATTTTTCAGTCCAAGCAAGTATTCATTAATATTATTGTCTAATTCTTATTATTTTCAAAGTGCTTACACACACACACACAGTCACATGCTTTTCCTAGCTACTCTATAAAGTAATTAAGATAGTCATTATTATCTCTACTGTGTGTTAAAGAAAGAAAATAATTTTCCTATGACCACAGTTAATTAGTAACAGAATCAGAATTAAAATCCAGAAGTCCACGTTCTTATTTTACTGCTCTGAGCTCTATGCTTTATATGTGCTTGCTGTTTAAAGACACCACAGTATTTCTCTTAATATAATGGCATGCTGAGTGCCAAAGGATATAGCATATAAAACAAGATGTTTTCCTTACAGACCATTTCCAACTGTGATTTGGAAGTAAAGACATATTATCAGTGGCCAGGCCAGTCTAGCAAAGTGCTCTGTATGGAAATTCCATTTTCAAATAAGACTTCTGAAAGGAGGTTATTAGCAGAAAAACTAAATCAAAACACGAGACGTTCCTTTAATATGAAGGCAGACCAGAAAATGGAAAACGTATTTTATCATGAGAAAAATGGAATGCTTGAAAATAAAAGGGTAATGAGAGGGAATATTGTGACAATAAATTATTTATGGGCTAACCCAGTCCTTAAATCTTACTATCTCCCCTCAGGAAAGTAAGTGCTCTGTGAGACGCTGGCCCCTTTGCCAAGCAGATAACCCCAAACTCTCTATGGCCAATAGCACTGGTTTCACTATAAATCTGAGTCACATTAAACCCTACGTCAGGGATAACAACCAGCAACATCTTATCCATTTAAACTGACCCATCATTGTTTTGGTTTTGTGGGTTTTGAGGAAATCTATTCATAGAACAGCATTGAAAGAATAAATATCGCTGGGTTGATTCTTAAGTGTTAATACTCTTAATTGCTGCTCTTTTCCAGGTGAGTTATTTCCACTACATTGTTTGGAAGGTTAAACAATACTATGAGCAGCCATTAGACCTGAGTATTCCAAGCTTGGAAGCTTAATCTGTTCAAACACTTGGCACAAAAGAGTCAAATATTAGGTCTCACCTGTAACAAACACAAATGAGCTAAACAAACAACAAACAAAAAAAAAATATCACAAATTAATTTTTCCCTCCCGCCATGAAATTTCTCTTTAGCCTTGTCTTAGGTGTTCAGCATATTTCATTTTTATCTCTAAAGTGCCCTTTCCCTTCAATCTGACGTGAAAAGACTGCTTCATCCTGGGCTATCTCTTGCGTGAATTATTACAACTTACTCCTGGAACTCTTCTTCCCTCGTGTGTGTGTGTGTGCGCATGCGCATGTGTGTGTGTGTGTGTGTGTGTGTGTGTAGTCAATAAAAATGCTGCCAAAAAAAGTGAAAATCTCTGTTGAAATAAAGCACTACATTTTCATCATCATCTTTGAACAGGAAAACAAGCGTTTTGAGAAAAGAGCTACCAGTATAGGAAAACTAACAGACTCTGGCGTTGAAAGCAGTGCAACTGACTGCATTGTGAAGAATCTTCCCTCTCACCTCTCAGGGACTTTGCAGCCAAAATAGTCACCGATACAGAATTATGCATCTGCTGAGTCTACATACAAACCCATAGGGGGAAAATGAAAGCAAGTTTAATCAAATAATCTATTTTTAAAAGAATTATATTTGAATTTGTATTATTTTTAAATTTTGTGTTAAAATACATGTTGCCTCCAGCTATTCACCAGGCTTACCATCTTCTACCCCAGGAACCAGTTCCTATGTGCAGATAGCCCGTATAGGGACTTCTCTGGTGCACATCGATGACACACATGTTGGTAAAAAATACTAACCTCTCTGGGCAAAGCAATGTGTCCTTGAGTTCAACAGGGAAAGGGTTACCATGTTAGTAATAGACAGAGGCTGAGTATTCTCCCCAGGGCTGGTGAGCGCCTGGTGAAGATTATGCCGCCCTTGGCAATATAAGCTTTGCATTTCCTATTATTTACAGCTCCCTGCACATTGCTAAAGGACTTGTGAGAGCAGGCGAAAGGCAGCCAGAGTGAGGAGAGCTCAGGGTCTGGCAAATCACTTACTTGAGAGTCTTTTTCTACTTCAGGCACTGGCCAGCAGATGATAAACGCACATGATGCCTCTTCACAAAGAATTATATTTATACTGTGAAAAACACATTTTACTCAAAATTTCATACAAATTCTACCAAATGTAAACCTTGTTACATTTAGTGTAAAGAGCTGAACTCTGTTGCCATTGAGTAGTTCAATGTCACAAAATGTGAAGGGTTAAAAACACCTAGAAATTGTTGTAGTAGGTTAAAAAATGGCCACCCACAGATATCAAGTCCTCACCCTTAAAACTTGCAAATGTTACTTGTTTTAAAAAAGGATCTTGCCTGGCCAGTGTAGCTAAATGGTTAAAGCCCTGGCCCACACACTGAAAGGTTGCAGGTTTGATCCTTGGCCCAGTCGGGGTATGTGCGAGGCAACCAATCGATGTGTCTCTCTGACATCAATGTTTTTCTCTCTTCTTCCCTCTCTCTTTTTTCCTCTCTCTTTTTCCCACTGTCCCTAAAAATCAATAGAAAAATATCCTTCGGTGAGGATTAACAACAAAAAACTAAATAATAATAATAGTAATAGTAACAATAATTAAAAAAGGATCTTTGTGAATGTAATTAAGTTAAGAATCGAGATCAGATAACTCTGAATTATTTTGGTGGGACTAAATGCCATTACAAATGTCCTTTTAAGAGAGAGCAGAGAGTGCCCTAGCCAGTTTGTCTCAGTGGATAGAGCATCAGCCTGCGGACTGAAGGTCCCAGGTTTAATTTTGGTCAAGGGCACATGCCTGGGGTTGTTTGCTGGATCCTCAGTCGGGGATGTGCAGGAGGCAGCCGATCAATGATTCTCTCATCATTGATGTTTCTATCTCTCTCTTCCTCTCCCTTCCTCTCTGAAATCAATAAAAGTATTTTTTAAAAGAGAGAGAGAGCAGAGAGATTAGACACACAGAGAAGTCAATGTGAAAATGGAGGCAGGGATTTCAGTAAAACAGCCACGATTGAGGCTTGCCCACAGCTGCTAACGTCAGGAGAGAAGCATGGAATTCTCCCTCAGAATCCAGAAGGAACCAACCCTGACAACAACTTGATTGTGAACTTCTGGTCTCCAGAACTTGGGGAAAAAATTACTGTTGTTTTAAGCCAACAAGTTTGTGGTAATTTGTTATGGCAGACAAGGAAACTGATATAGCTATTCATAGCACATACGCATTCTCAAGACTGTCATTCTTTATATACATTTATAAACTTTTGTCATTAGAATACCCTGTGTCTAGTATTTATGCCATGCATTGCAAAAGAAATAAACCAGGAGGGAAACGTTAAATCTTGACCTCAGGAAATTAGGAAGTTTCAGGGAACAAAATATAAAAGATTTGGGAAGGAAAAAATGTAAAAATAAAATTTAAAGCATTGTTCTTAATGACAGTGGAAATTAGTTGTCATGTCATATCCTCCTTGAAGCTGACTCTCAAATGATAATTGATCAATCATGAAAGAAGGTTTAATTTAGTTTTGTTTCTTACAGATGAATGACATGCTTTTATTCAAAAAGTCAAATTTCATGCAGTCTTTAAAATGAAAAAGTAAATTGGATTTGGACTTCATGGAAGTGTTAGTATCTTTAAAAGTTAATTCTTGTCTTGACTTGAGAGGAGAGAGAGAGAGCGAGGGGGGGGAAGGAAGGAAGGAAAGAAGGAAGGAAGGAAGGAAGGAAGGAAGGAAGGAAGGAAGGAAGGAAGGGTGTGTTAACATTCAAGACACCAAGAAAATTATTTTCTTATTGGATATCTCTTCTGGACTAGGCAAAATTTAAAATGGGGTAAACATTTTTACTGGTACCTCCTTACATTGCTTCTACCTTACCTACTAAAATGAAAGAATGTGTTTGAAAATGTGTTCACACAAATGCACTGAAGAATTAATATATTAAACATCTGTAGCAGCAAATTCTAGTTTATCCCCCCCAAAATCTGTTCTCTTCTCAGGAATGAAATCTCCAATTTTTAACTGGCACATGGCTACTCAGAATAAAGACTACATTTTCCAGCCCCTTTCATAGCTAAGTGTTGCCACATGAGGAAGATGAAAGTGTTCTTGAAGGGAAAACGTATTTCCTTTTTCAGTTGCTATTATGAGCAGAGATGTTATAATTTAATTCTCAACAGCCATCTTGGACCAGGATGGAAGCTGCATATGGTGCACAACAAAATATACAGACTGTGGACAGTCTGTATAAAGACTAGTAAGAATTGAACTAATAAGAATAGAATTAATAAACTTTGGTTACTGCCATGTCTTACGTCATTCAAGCTAATCCCTTAGCATAGTGCCTGACACAAAACAAATGCTCATTACATATTTCTATACTTACTAGCTTTCTAATAGCTATTATTAATTAATGAATTACAATGCAACACAGTTTACACATATAGTCCTCACAAGAATCCAGTAAGTTAGGTAGTATTATCATACTCATGTTGTATATAAGGAAACAAATTCCTGAAAGACGCCCAAAGTCTCAGAGCTAGCAATTGGCACCTCAGACAGGACTATGTGATTCCAAACTAAGTATTCTTTCCACTACAGGATTTTGTCTTATAATAAAATCATTGATTTGTGTCTCTGATTACTCCGAAGTTATTCCAAGGTTCTATTTATTCTTTAAATGTAGAAATCTTACTGACTATAAAGGGAATAAATGCACTGAAGCAGATCATATGTCGTTTTTTAAAAATCAAAACTAAGAATAATAAATGAAACAAATGAAATCTGTAGGGAAAAGAATATTCTGGTATTTCCTGCTACTAATCATACAGGAAATGACTTTTTCATCTTTTCCCCAACCTTTATACTCGATTTTAGCACTTCTATTTCAGACTGAAGGCAATTAGGAGCCTCACAATGAAAACAAAAATACAAATAAAAAGAAAAACAACAACACTTCATTGCATTTAAAAAGCTTATACAATTCATGAATATGAGAAGGTTTAAGGAGTTTTTCAAATGTCCGATAGTTTCCTCCTTTTGGTTTTCATAACGTGAAGCAATTGGACTATCATTCTTGGAAAAACTTTGTGGAACTTTTCAAATATAAAGATAAAATATTTTCAGATGCTTCAAATATTCTGACCACAAATAATATTGCGACATTGAAAAACAGAACATTGTCTTCCAGACTAATCAAAATGCAGAATGTGTTAAAATTACAATCTAATTCCATCTTTTATTTCAATACAATTTTTCCTTTGCAAATTCTGCCCTGCATGTAAAGTACTTAGTGTTTAAGAGCTGGCTGAACAGAGTCTAGGCTAACTTCAGCTTTTAGAGTTGAATTTCAGAGTCCTTTATTTGGTCACAATTTACTCAATAATTTAGATATAGGAATACATCTAATTTGTGAGTGATGTACAAAGCTTCAGTGCTATATTAGATGCTGTATAAATTAGCTGTCTAAAAAATCAGCCAAAACTTTGTGCCTATAACAACAGGCATTTAGTAGCTCATAGTTTTATGGTTCAATAGACTAGGTTGGGTTCAGTTGGGCAGTTCTGCTGCCCTGGACTGAGCTTAAGTATGTCTTGGCTGAGGTTCATTTACATGTCAGGAATCAATGTCAGGTTGGCTTAAACTGTCCAACTGTGGGACAGAGTGCCCCAGTTCTCTATATGACCTTCCATCCTTCAGCAGGCTAGCTTTAGCTTGCTCACTTTGTGGTCTTATGGTTCCAAGAGCAGCAAAACAGAAGACAAGCCTCTTTTGCACCACTTCTCAGGTTTCTGCTGTCACATTTACTAGTGTTCCATTGGTCAAACCAAGCTATGTAGCCAAGCCCTGCATCAGTATAGGAGAGACTAGAATAATTCAGGAATAAAGGGAAACATAAATAAATTTGAAGGCATTACTACAGCAACCTAAAACATGATAAATGAGAGGTTTTCTTAAACAACGGCAAGAGTGGTGAACCAAAAATATAAAGGGAAATCTCATAGGAATAAATATGTAATGTTCGTAAATAGAATACACTTGCATATGAACACCCTATATAGGTAGAGAATGAAAGAGACTTGATGTAAATTCTGTCTCATTGAAAATGTCTTAAGAATTTTGGTTGGTATCAAGCTCAATAAAAATCAGCAGTGTGAACTGACTATCAAAAGAAAGAGAACAGCTAATGCAATCTTAAATGGCATTACTGGAAGAAGAAGTGTTAAATCAATGGAGCAAAGAGTCTCCTGGAATTCTGCAGTCGTCATACCTTACCTGTTCTGGGTATAATAAGTGACAAGGCGAATCACACAGTGTTCCAGAGGAGTGGGACCTGAGTGATAGGAACATGGAAATATTTTGTACACAAATTCTTCAAAGGATATGAGGATATCCAGGGTACAAAAGAGATTTAAGATTTGAAGGTAATGTGATGATAGCATTCTTCAAACAGTTTAGAAGCAGTATTACATAGAAGTTTGAATAGACGTGCTCCCTGTTGCTTTGGGAAAAAAGAGAGGGCTCATAAGTAGAAGCTATAAGAAGGCAAATTTAGGTCCAAGGGTAGGAAAGAATAACAACGCTCACAATTAGTAGAGGGTCCACAAGTGGAAGCAACTAGGCAAGGCCTCCTGCAGCAGTAGCTTCCAATCTGGCTGCATCAGCATCACCGATGGAGCTTTGGAGATTCGGACACATGGTCATGTTTGGGAGCCATTACTCTATGAGGGAGTCAGCAAACAATGCCCTGCACCTGGCCTAGCTGCTTCCTGGGGGGAGTCATCTTTTCTTTGCTCGCAAACTTCTAGTGAAAGGAAGCTCGCCATCTGGCCAGTAGACTCTTCCATTTATGGACACTCCTCATAATTGTGAAGGTTTTTCCCTCCCACTGGGCCATAACTTTGTATGGCCCTAGAGCCTAGAATGGCTTTTACCTTAATATTTTGTGACATATGAAAATCATCTGAAATTTAAATGTCAGTGTTCATAAATAACATTTACCAAACACAACCATGGGTGTTCTTCATCTTCTGACTGCATTGCTACAACAGTAGAGGTGAGTACTTGGCTCAGAGACCACATGGCCCACAAACTTTAAAATATTTGTGATCTGGCTCTTCACAGAAAAAATCTGCCAACACCTGCTCTAAGATCTGACTGTCAAAAGTGTGGTGTCATCAGGAAACCTGTTATAAATTCGGACCCTCAGGTCCCACTCCAGAGCCCCTGAATGAAAAACTGCATTTAAAATGATGTCCAGCCCAGCCAGTGTGGCTCAGTGGTTGAGTGTTGACACATGAAGCAAGAGGTTACCGATTTGAGGTTTGATTCCCAGTTAGGGTACATGCCTGTGTTGAAGGAGGCAGCTGATTGATATCTCTCTCATTGATGCTTCTATCTCTCTTCCTTTCCCATCCTCTCTCTACCAAATCTTTAATAAAAAAAACTTTAAAATAAAATGATGCCCAGGTCACTAATATTCACGTTAAAGTTTGAGAATCACTGCTCCAAAGGGTGACCAGTTCTAAAGTCTGTATACATATAAACTCCATATTACATTATTTCTAATTCTTCAATGGAAATAATGGGGTGCTACTTAGTCTGACAGACAGTCTCCATGTTCAAAGCACTTTTAAATAACCCCAAAATACACAGGTAAAACAAAGTGAACAGGGTCCTTTCAGTCCCATGGGAAAAAATTGATACTACAAAAATTAGGGCAGTCTTCCCAGTACCCAGATATTGGTGTCTGGTAGCATTCTCCAATAAAAGGAACCAAGGGTCCTCAGAAATTCTAAGGCCGGGGCAGGCAATAGACAGGATAAGCCTAAAGCTTTTTATAATGCCAGAAAGTAAGGAAGCTATCACACCAAAAATATGAGGATATGTCAAGAGCACACAGAAGACAACTGAGAGAGCTCTTAATGGGCCAAAGCTGAAACAACTTAGGAGAGAGAGAGAGAGAGAGAGAGAGAGAGAGAGAGAGAGAGAGAGAGAGAGAGAGAGAGAAATGTAGCATAATATTATAACCCAAAGTATAGAAAATACATGGGTTCCTACTGAGATAAGTGATTAAAAAAATACATAAGTGATAGAAAAGAGATAAGTCTCCTTCCTATACAGAAGAATCCAAACAGAATGTTTATACTCTTCCCTCAATTCCCCACCCTTACGGATGGGCTGAACTTAGCCCTTACAGAGAGTATAGTTGGAAAGGAGTACTCCCTCCAAAGGTTACAGTGTGGAGTTACTTCACAGTGGAGACATCTGACAAACATTGCTTAAACCAGGTGGTTTAGACATGCTATCAACATGTCTTTGGACAAGACATGTTGATAGCATGTGCCCTTGATACGATGAGATGAAATGGCACTTTACTTCCCCAAATTCATAACCCCAGTCCAATCATGAAAAAAATGTCAGAAAAATCTCACTTGAGAGAGATTTTATGAAAGATCTAACCAGTGCTCTTCAAAACTGTCAACAAGTCACTGAAAACAAGGGAAGTCTGAAAACTGTCACCGCCTCGAAAAGCCGAAGGAGACATGGCAGCCAAATGTAACGGCATGCAGGATGGGGCGCAGGAACAGAAAGATGACATTAGGTAAAACCAAAACAAGCTAACAGAAACTAAGAAACTCTAAATACAATTTAGATCTCAGTTAATAATAAGGTCCGTTAATTGTAACAGATGTACTATACTAATGTTAGATTATAATAATAAGAGAAACTGGTACAAGGTACATAGGAACTCTATATTATTCTCACAATTTTTCTGTAAATCTATAACTATTCTAAAATTTATATATATATGGGACATTTTGACCTTTGCCAGATCCCCTTTTGAATTAGGTTGACTATAAATCATAAATTATAAATTAAATAATTGCCATGCCCCCAATCACATTCTGGTCAATTGTCTGCTTGGTTTGCTTAAAAAGCTTTTTTAATCCTCACATGAGGATATGTTTTATTGATTTGAGAGAGGAAGAGAGAGAGAGAGAGAGAGAGAGAGAGAGAGAGAGAGAGAGAGGAGAAACATAGATTGGCTGCAACCCAGGATTGAACCCACAACCTGGGTATGTGCCCTGACTGGGAATTGAACACTTTTGGTGCATGGGATGACACCCCAAATGAGTCATGTGGCCGGGGCTGGTCAGTTCTTTATAGCACAAACTGTTTTAATTTGACTGAAGACTTACTATTTATTGTTTTACCAACATGGTTGGTCTAGCCAGAGTGAGTCGTTGCTGGGTTTCTATTTCAGAATCAAGAATGGAGACTCATGTGGTCTGGATGTAAGCTGAAGTCATGAAGTAATTCTGACATATGGAGAGACAGAATTTTGACCTTTAAGATTTTTGGAAACGTGCATGACTGCCGAGAGCTATGGGGAGACTCGGCAGGACTGAGAAATGTTAATAAAGTCTGTCTTTCTTAAGCAGAAAGAAACCACAGTTATTAGTGATGAAATATTGTAGAGAGATTTTTGTAATGTAAGCAGTTTTTCCTCTTACAAAAATCCCTTTTACGATCCTCAGTAACAACTACAAGTGTCAAAGGAGGCATTGTGAAAAAAAGAAACAAAAATTAAAAAAAAAAAACAAACTTCGGAGCATCTGTGATCTTAAGAGAAAACAAAGTTGCTGCATGTTCTGAACCTGCAATGTCCTGAATAGAAGAAAGATGGGTGGCACCTCCCTGGATAAACAGATCATATGCACTCTGCCAGAATTTTTGAATTAATCTGTTACATTCTTAAAATTCCACCCCTTCATCTCATTATGAAATGTAAATATATCTGGCATTCATGTGAACTTCTGTCTTTCACTATTCATGTAGATTAATTCCATCGGAGATTGCTTCCTGGTTAATTTTAATTTTACATCCTATGAGCAGACCAAAAAAAATGTGGTAATCACTACAATGAAATAATATTCAGCAATAAAAGGAATTGAGTACTGATAGATACTATAATGTGGGCAAATCTTGAAAACATTATGCTAAGTGAAAGAAGTCTCTGACACAAAAATATATATTGTATATCAATTTCCATAAAATGTCTAGAAAATAAAAATTTAGAGACAGAAAGCTGATTAGCAGTTACCTAGGGCTATGGGTGCAAACTGGAAATATCTGTAAATAGCAAATATATATTTATGTTTGGTTGGTTGGTTTTTTAGGATGATGAAAATGTAAAATTACATTGTAGTGATGGTTGTACACCTCTATAAACATACTAAAGTTCTTTGAATTGTACAATTAAAATGGATGGATTTAATGCTATAAAAATTATGTCGGAATAAACCTGTTTAAAGTGGTTACTTGTGCTTTAGAAAACTGATTATTTGTGACTACATTTGGGGTAAAGCAGTATGGGATGAACAAGTAGCTTCCTCTTGGAGAACAACAAAATATGACCTCAACTGGAACACAAGAAATGTGACCGACCTAGTTGGTGAAATGATAATGGAACCAATATTGATTTGTAAAATGTTGGGGATTACCATATATTACAATTGTAGTTGATTGGATTATTTTGGAGTTTAAAGGGAGAGAACATGGGTTAGTGTTATTTGGGCATTAAGTGGAATTCCTACTGCTCATTACAGAAATATGCAGGCACATGAGCATTGCAAAGCTTAAAAATATATAAATAATTAATAGCTATCTATTGCAAAAACCATGCCTCTTACAGCTATAATAAGACAGTTGTTCCACTTATTCTTTTTTTAAGACACTTAGAAACTATTTATAATAGCTAATTTTTTAAAATAAATAAAGGCTATACTAACAAAAATCTTTTCTTGGTACATTTCTGAGACTGCTAAAAACCCCTGCTTTATGTAACAACCACTTCTAAACACTCATAAATAGTTAGCTTGTGGCTTTTTGAAAGGCAATTGGATATTCCTCCTGTTTAGCATTGCAAAACTGCACTGTTGGTGGTACTAGGAAATTCCCTACCATCAACATTCTTGAATACCCAATGCAATAATCTTTAAAGATTAGATAGGTTTTACCTAATGTCTTGGGAACAGTTCTTGGGCTAAAAGGAATAAAAATAATTTTTAAAAGATATATATATTATCTACACAATGGAATACTATGGCTGCTGTAAAGAAGAAGGAATCCTTGCCCTAACCAGTTTGGCTCAGTGGATAGAACGTTGGCCTGCAGACTGAAAGGTCCTGGGTTTGATTCCGGTCAAGGGCATGTACCTTGGTTGAGGGCACATCCTCAGTGGGAGGTGTGCAGGAGGCAGCTGATTGATGTTTCTTTCTCATCAATGTTTCTAACTCTCTATCCCTCTCCCTTCCTCTCTGTCAAAAAAATCAATAAAATATATTTTTTTTAAAAAAGAAGAAGGAACTCTCACCATTTGCAACAACATGGATGGACTTGGAGAACACTATGCTAAGCGAAATAAGCCAGTGGAAGAAAGGTAAATATCACATGATCTCATTCATTTGCGGAATATAATGAATAACATACACTGATGAGCCAGAGACATAGAAGCATCGAACAGACTGTCCAACCTAAGAGGAAAGGCAGGGAAGGGGAGGGGAGTAAGAGAACAACTGAAGCACTTGTGCGCATGCATATGAGAATGACCAATGGACACACAGCAGTGGGAAGAGGGCATATGCCTGGGGATGGAGTGGCCGGGAAGAGGTCAATAGGGGGGAAAGGAGACTCACATAATATTTTAAACAATAAAGAATTTTCAAAAATTGTGAACACAAGAAAAGTAGTAAAATAAATAAAAGGTATATGTATTGAATTTCTTTGGTCAAGAAAGTTAAACATAATAAGATTTTTCATATTCAACCATATTGATATTTTGAAACTCAATTCCACTTTAGTTTCAATAAGGATAATTCATTCATGGTTCATAACTAAAACACACTGAATTGAAAATAAATAGCCAATTCTATTGATAGACTCATGATGTTAAACCATCTTTTTTTTTTCTTTTTTTAATTTTGTTTTATTGCTTAAAGTATTACAGTGTTAGATAAGTCTCCATTTTTTTCCCTTGACCTCCCCCCCTCCTTCCCTACCCCACAGTGTCTTGTGTCCATTGATTATACTTATATGCATGCATACAGGTCCTTCAGTTGATCTCTTAACTCCCCCCCAACCCTCCCCAGCCTTCCAGCTGTAGTTTGACAGTCTGTTCAATGCTATTCTGTCTCTGTATCTATTTATGCTCATCATTTTATAATGATCTTTATTATCCATAAATGAGATCATGTGGTATTTTTCTTTCATTGACTGGCTTATTTCACTTAGCATAATGCTCTCCAGTTCCAATCATGCTGTTGCAAATGGTAAGAATTCCTTCTTTTTTACAGCAGCATAGTATTCCATTGTGTAGATGTACCACAGTTTTCTAATCTATTCATCTGCTGATGGGCACTTAGGCTGTTTCCAAATCTTAGCTGTGCTAATTGTGCCATTATGAATATAGGGGTGCATATATCCTTTCTGATTGGTGTTTCTGGTTTCTTGGGATATATTCCCAGAAGTGGGATCACAGGGTCAAATGGGAGTTCCATTTTTAATTTTTTGAGGAAACTCCATACTGTCTTCCATAGTGGCTGCACCAGTCTGCATTCCCACCAGCAGTGCACGAGTGTACATTCCTTTTTCTCCACATCCTCTCCAACATTGTTGTTTGTTGATTTGTTGATAATAGCCATTCTCACAGGTGTGAGATGATACTTCATTCTTGTTTTGATTTGCATGTCTCAGATGATTAGTGACTTTGAGCATGTTTTCATATGTCTTTTGGCTTTCTGAATGTCCTCTTTTGAAAAGTGTCTATTTAGGTCCTTTGTCCATTTTTTTATTGGATTATTTATCTTCCTTTTGTTAAGTTGTATGTTGGAGATTAAACCCTTATCGGTGATAACATTAGTAAATATATTCTCCCATGCAGTGAGTTTTCTTGTTATTTTATTGATGGTTTCTTTGCCGTGAAGAAGCTTTTTATTTTGATGTAGTCACATTTGTTTATCTTCTTTTTAGTTTCCAATGCCCTAGGGGCTGTATCAGTGAAGAAATTGCTTTGGCATATGTCTGAGATTTTGTTGCCTTTAAATTCCTCTAGAATTTTTATGGTTTCCCATCTTACATTTAAGTCCTTTATCCATTTTGAGTTTATTTATGTGTAGGGTGCAAGTTGGTGGTCTAGTTTCATTTTTTTGCATATATCTGTCCAATTTTCCCAACACCATTTATTGAAGAAACTGTCTTGACTCCATTGTATGTTCTTGCCTCCTTTGTCAAATATTAATTGAGCATATTGGTTTGGGTCAATGTCTGGGTTCTCTATTCTATTCCATTGATCTATATGTCTGTTTTTGTGCCAGTACAAGAACAGACATATAGATCAATGGAATAAAATAAGAAACAAAATTGTAGTTAAATATGTTAAGAATATGTTTTGTTCCCTATTTCAGTTTTTGTCTGGTATAACATATTGCTTCTCCTGCTGTTGTTTGCACCATTTTTACAGTTGGCATAAATACATTAAATCTATTCTGATTATTATAAGCAGCCCCTTGCACAACTCCCAGCACAATGGCGTCCCTTAAGTAGTGTTGTTATTGCCAAAATTACCAAGCTTTTGTAATACATTGAGTGGCCAGATTATTATGACACCCCATCAGTACTTTGTTGGGCCACCTTTTGCCTTCAATACTGCCATGATTCTTCTTGGCATTGACTCCATGAGATGTTGAAAGGTGATGCGAGGAATCTGACACCATGCCTGATGAACAGCACTGTCCAGTTCTGTGAGATTTGATGGTTGTGGAACCGGCTGCCTGATGGCTCTTTTAACTTTGTCCCACAAATGCTCAATTGGATTGAGATCTGGTGATTGTGGGGGCCACCTAAGCAAGGTAAAGTCTCCCTCATGTTCTTGAAACCACTCCTGCACAATACAAGCACCATGGCATGCATGGCACATTGTCTTGTTGGAAGAAGCCATCTCCGTTGGGATACGCCATCAACTATCATGGGTCAACTTGGTCAGCAACGATACTTAGGTATGTTGTGCTATTCAGATGTTGTTCCACATGAATTAAAGGGCCAAAATCATGTTAGAAAAACATGCCCTTACCAGCTTGAAGGGTTGTACTCATGCATGTGGGGTGCATGCTTTCATGCTGTTTCCGCCAAATTCCCACTCTGCCATCTGCATGATGCAAATGGAAATGTGATTCATCAGACCACATGACTTTTTTCCAATGCTCGACTGTACAATCCTTGTGTTACTGTGCTATGAGAATTGAAAACAACTGTTTTATTTTGGTAAGTGCAAACAGCAAATGTGTTCGAACAGGCCTTCGGCTTCCATACCCCATACAATGCAGTGTATGACTAATTTGCCTATAAACGTCAGGTGGTCATAATAATGTGGCCACTCAGTGTGTGTGTGTGTGTATATCCCACGTTCAAAGGCTGTTAAATCACATTGTTTACCCATATCTTCAGAAAAAAATCACTTCTACTGTCGTGGTAAACAACCTGCTTCCCTATTTATAATGGTCTGGCTCTCTAGCAACTTCAGCGCGAAATTATAGCTAATTTGCCTACAAACGTCAAGTGGTCATAATAATCTGGCCACTCAGTGAATATGCTATGCAGTGCTACCTCTTACTAGCACTGTGAGGCTCTGTAATTACCAAAGAAGGCAACTGTTTGCAAATTTTCACAGAAGCTTAAATAGAAACATCCGCTGCTAAATGGCAGTAACAGAATTTGTGCCTGGGGATCCCGCTGAAAAATAGTCATTTCGGTTCAATATTTTTTAAATTTCTGGTAACTAGTTGAATATAGACCTCTGGGTAACCACAACCATACTCACTGGAAAGAGACATGATTGCAATAGGGGCAAATGCAACAAAATCCTCTTGGAGCATCTCTCCACTTCCCCACTCCTCCCCATCCCTCCTCCCCCATAGCATTGCTCCAAATGCAGCACTTTGCTGCTTAATAGACATGAGTCTTTTTATTTATTTATTTATCCATGCATGCTTTGGCAACGTATCCTGTTTTGTAACTGAGGAAACCACCCCCTTCCAACCCAATTGTATTGCCTGAGTTTGAGTAAAAATAGGAGTGGGTATTCTTTTCTATGTCTTCATATAAGCTGCTCCACACTTGCAAGTATCTTTCCTGCTATTTCATTTTGTTTGGCTTACACATCATGATATAATTAATCTTATTCAAATCCATTTTAGTTGAATAAATTAAGAGTCAAGTTCCTAGAGACAGAAACCAGGTGACTAAGCAAATGGAAGACCAAAGAGAAAAGTTATTTAGGTCACGATGAACCAACCATAAATGAAGCACAATATGGGAAAGTCAACACATAGGATTCTAGATCACAATAGCCAAACTTGTAGCAAACTATCTTAATAGAAAAGTCAGATTTGCTCAGTATTTTTAAAGCCCATATGCATATCCACAGAATAGAAATGAGTACCTAAAAATTTAGAAAAGTATTAGAGAAATGACACTTAAGACCAAAGAACCTTTGAATAATGCCAGGTAATATCAGTCAAATGCCACATAATGAAGTACAACAATGGCAGGAGTGGTAAGTGTGGATTGAAACCATTTAAAAAAGTTACACGATATAGTTACATACACACACACACACACACACACACACACACACACACAC